>SKCR01038138.1:0-147499 GCA_019454045.1 Zanthoxylum bungeanum
TGGGAGAAATCTAATTAGTATTAGTAGAAGTAATTCCTTTTATCTTAGCAATTTTATTTTATTTCACTTTCAGTATTTATTTTACCGCATTCACTTTATGCAATTTTATTATAACTCTTTTAAAAGTTTTAAGCCCTAGTTATGTGTCATAACTAAGTTAGTATCTAGGGTTGTGATAAAATTCAATATCACGGGTTTATAAGGGTTAGATTATAATTTGGGTAATATAAAGAAATATTTATTGAGTCTTAATCTTAATGCTCTTTAATTAACTGGCCATTAATTAAATTGATTAGGTAAACTTAAAATGAACTAGACATAGGGATTTTAAGTTTAAAACCTTAGACTCAATAGCCCACGATCTTCCTTAAGGATAGATAACCCTTTTAATAGATTTCCTTACAGGATAGGAATATACCTGTCGGGCGAGGGTAGCCATAATTGGAATTTAATCTTAATGAATCTAGGTAATTTGGTTGACATAGACATATGGTTCAATTGGATTATACTAGGTATTTGTAATTGACCATCGGAAGAGGCTTTTACATAATTTAGTGTTCCAGGTTAATAAATCAATAATTTACCCAATTATAAGATAACTACTTCATCTTTAAATAATATTGGAATAAATCACAACCCTAGATAGTTTTTAATATTGAATTTTCTTAAAATCTACTTTCAAACAATTTCATTTACTTGTCTTTAAATTTAGAATCGTCGCTATTTCAAATCAAATTAAACAAACTGTTAGATACTAGTAATCATTTAACCTCTTAAAATTAATAACTTAGATATTAAGTCCTCGTGGGATCGATACTTTTTATACTACTTGAACGATACGTACGCTTGCGTTATACGTGTGTGTTTACGCCGGTCAAAGCCCATTCCCCTCGATGACTTCTCAACTTGCTCTCGAGGTAAACCTTTAGTTAATGGATCCGCTAGGTTTTCATTCGACTTAACATAATCGATCGTTATTATGCCACTTGAGAGCAGTTGACGTATGGTATTATATCTCCGACGTATGTGTCGAGACTTACCATTATACATTGTATTTTGGGCTCTCCCAATTGCCGATTGGCTATCACAATGTATGCTAATCGCTGGCACCGGTTTGGGCCAACTAGGAATATCCTCCAGGAAGTTTCTAAGCCATTCTGCTTCTTCCGTTGTTTTGTCTAATGCTATGAACTCTGATTCCATAGTAGACCGGGCAATACATGTTTGCCTCTAGGATTTCCATGACACGGCTGCATTACCAAGTTTGAAAACAAATCCACTCGTAGATTTAGAATCCACCGTATCAGATATCCAGTTAGCATCGCTGTATCCCTCTAGTACAGCAGGATATCTCTCGTAATGTAACCCATATTTTGAAGTTTCTCTCAGATACCTCAAAACTCTTACTATGGATTTCCAGTGGTTATGTCCTGGATTGCTCATTAATCTGCTTAGCCGATTCACAGCTTGAGCGATATCAGGTCGTGTGCAATTCGTGAGATACATCAGACTTCCGATGATTCTCGAATACTCTTATTGCGATATGCTTAAGCCATTATTCTTTGATAGAGGAAGAGTTAGGTTAGCTACTCCCAAATCTTTCATATCAAATTTACTGGATAATACTTTCTTGGTAGACTGAATCAACTCATGATCATTACCAATTATCAGCATATCGTCTATATAGAGACATACAATGACATATCATTCTTGAGTTGATTTGGTGTATATACACTTATCACACTCATCGGTTTTAAACCCACTTGACAACATCTCTTTGTCAATCTTTTCATGTCATTGTCTATGTGCTCGTTTTAATCCGTACAAGGATTTTACAAGTTTGCACACCTTCTGTTCTTATCCAGGAACATTAAACTCTTCTGATTGTTCCATGTAAGTCTCTTCATCCAATTCACCATTCAAGAATGACGTCTTTACATCATTTTGATGTATTTCAAGACCAAATATAGCTGCTATGGCTATGAGCATTCTTACCGATGTGATACGAATCACTGGTGAACAGGTGTCAAAGTAAACAAGGCCTTCTTTTTGTCTATAATCTTTTATGACAAACCTCGCCTTGTACTTATCTATTGATCCATCCATTTTCATCTTTCCATTTGTAGCCCAGTGGCTTACAACCTGGAGGAAGATCAACCAACTCCCAAGTATGGTTCTGTAGGATTGAATCAATCTCACTGTTAATCGCCTCTTTCCACAGAGGTGCCTCCAGAGAAGACATTGATTCTTTATAGCTTTGAGGCTCATTTTCTAACAAATATGTCAGAAAATCGGATCTGACTCTTGGTTAACCTGATCACTGTCCGTGACAGTATCAACAGATCTTTTGAGAGACTTTCTTCTTTGTCTTTCCTTACAAGGAAATGTCTCTTCAAAAAATATTGCATTCCTTGACTCAATCATCACATTTAGATTGATGTCAGGAATCTCATATTTGTGTACCAAGAATCGATACGCACTACTATTGCAAGCATATCCGATGAATATACAATCAACAGTTTTGGGTCATATTCCACCTTCTTAGTTTTAGGAACCACCACCTTGGCAATTGGCAAGACACCCCCACATTTTCAGATATTTGTAGGAAGGTACATAACCTTTCCACAACTCATATGGTGTCTTGTCCAATCTCCTGTGAGGAAGCTTGTTCAGAACGTAGTTCGCGGAAAGCAGGGCTTTCCCTCCAAAAGTTCTGAGGTAAACCAGAACTAGTCAACATGGTATTCATCATTTCCTTCAACGTTCGGTCTTTACACTCAGCAATCCCATTTTGTTGAGGAGAATAAGGAGCAGTGGTTTCGTGAATAATTCCGTGCACAGAACAATATTCACCGAATGATGAAACATATTCACCACCTCTATCACTCCTGATTCTTTTGATTTCCTTGCCAAGTTGATTTGCAACTTCGTTCTCAGTGTATAAAGCTCTCAATAGCTTCAGCTATGCTCCTCAGCAAATACACTTAACTGAATCTTGTGCTTTCATCGATAAAAGTGACAAAGTACTTTTTACCGCCTCTTGTTTGCACAATATTCATGTCACACACGTCAGTGTGTACAGGTTCCAAGGGTTCAGAACTTCGTTCTATGATGTTCTATGTATTTTTGCTTCAACACATGCCTCACACTTATGTTGGCTATCAATGCAAATTTAGGTATAAGGTCCATGTTAATTAATGTACGCATTGTATCATAATTAACATGTCCTAACCTCCCATGCCATACATTTTGTGACTCAATAATATAAGCAGAAGTTTCATCTTTATTAATAGCACAATTGACAGTCATTGAAAAGACCCTCAACGAGGTATCATTTTCCTACACAGACATCATTTTTGGTCAATACAATATTGTCAGAAACAAATATAAACCCGAGACCGAGTTCTTCCGAATATCTGAAACATGTAAACATTCTTATATGTAAGCTCCGTTCTGGATATCATTTTCAGAACTACTGTGCCTTGTCCAACCACTCTAGAGGTAGACGAGTTTACCATTGTCAGATGATCGCCGCTATCGACCTTTCTGATACGAGGAAAACATTTTGCTATCAGCATAGATATGACGAGTAGCCCCAGTGTCTACCCATCATTCTCTCGGATTCCCAACCAAGTTGGCTTCAGTTACCACTGCTGAGAGGTTCATTTCTGAAATCTCATCAGTTAACTGCTCATCTTCAGCGACATAGGCTTCATTATTCTTGCCATTGTCCTGAGATATCTTGTATCTGCAATCCTTTGTCATATGACCGCTCTTTTCACAGTTGTAGCACTTCCCATTAAACCTTTTGTTCGCTTGGGAAGAATCAGCTCCACTGTTCTTTCTTTTCTTGCTACCCTTTACATCGTCAATGATGTTGGCCTTAGACTCCATAGTCTCGTAGCTGGCCTTCTCGGACATCATGTTGTCCTGTTCGATTCTCAATCGAACTCCAAGGTCTTCAAGGCTCATCTGCTTCTTTTTGTGTTTCAGATAGCTCCTGAAGTCCTTCCATGATGGAGGTAACTTTTCAATTATGGTGGCAACTTGAAACGTCTCATAGAGTTTCATTCCTTCATCCAGTATTTCATGAATGATCAATTGCAGTTCACCCAACTGAGACATCACCGTCCTTGAAACTACCATCTTGTAGTCTAGGAACCTACCCACGACAAATTTCTTTTGTCCGGCATCCTCGGTTTTGTATTTCTTCTCGAGAGATTCCCAGAGAATCTTCGCAGAAGTCATGCCTTGGTACACATTGTATAGGGTATTGTCAAGACCACCCAAAAGATAGTTCTTGCACAGGAAGTCGCCAGACGACCATGTCTCTTCTCGCAGTTCCTTGGCTGCTTATGATTCGCCAGAGGATCTTTGAGGTACTTAGCCAACTGCAGAGTTGTCAGGTAGAACAACATTTTACTCTGCCACTGTTTGAAGTTTTCCCCACCAAACTTCTCCAGTTTTTCTCCATGAGAGACCGGTACTCTGATGTTTCCGCTTGGAAAATCAACAGGGGTCAATAGGCCTACGAAAGACAAATTGCACAACGATCAACAAATGATCTTGTTCAAAGTGATATACTAAGTAACCACTTGTTGTTCTATTGGACGGTGGTTCCAATAAACACAAGTCCTTGAATTTCAACTAAATATTCTTTAGATAAATGAATAAACGAATATCGCATTTTAGACAGAATATTCTTTAAACACTTTTTTCAATATGATCCTTTAGCAATTCAAACCCAGAACTGCACTTTATACATTAGTACAATATACAATATGTGTAGATATGTGTAAGTATCAATCAAGGTTGGATGAAATTTCTTGTGTATGATTACACTTTAAATTCTCAACCAAGTATGCAACACACAATCAATTTCAACTTTATCACTATGTGTATGCTTGTGATAATTGAACAACCTAATAATAACTTAAATCTATACCACCAAGATTAATGTGTTACAGTATATGATTTACTAAGTTAATATTAATTTTAATTTGCAGTTTATAATAATTACAGTACTATTTCGTTAGTTTCACGTTCGTGTATTCGTTCAAACGAGACTGGCAGTGTGGGTGCGTTCGTGTTGCGTTTGACAACGCGTTCGAACGATGTGTTTCCAGAGAGTTCACGTTCGACTAGCGTTTGATAACGCGTTCGAACGAAATGATTCCAGAGAGTTCACGTTCGTATAGCGTTCGAGAACGCGTTCGAACGGAATGATTCCAGAGAGTTTGTGTTCGATTTGAGTTTAGGACGCGTTCGAACGTTCTTAGGCAGAAGGCTTGCGTTCGAGTTGCGTTTGAAGACGCGTTCGAACGTTCTTACGAAATTTCAGATTTTAAGCCTTCGCGTGCGTCGGGCGTTCGAACGCCCTACGGGTTTACATGCACAGTACGTATTTTTTCCAGAAAATTTCTACCCTAGCATGCGAATTTACAGTCTAACAACACTAGAATGCAATAAGTTCTTAAGATTGTTGGTAATTTAGTGTCATTAAACAGTGATACAACATGAAAACAACAGATCTAACTACCAGAAAAGTAGATCTAGATGCAATAAAACCCTAAAACAATAAGAACCAGAAAAACCTGATTAAATACTCCAAGTCGAGATGATCTATGTCCTTAAGAACTTATTGGCTCCGTCATAGGTGCTTTACAGATTCGTTTTGCCAACGTTCTCCCAGGATTACTTGGATTCTTCTTGTTCAAGGAGCACTCCTTAACAAGTGTATGAACTTGGATCCAAATGGTGGATCTCTCTCTCAAAACAAAGAAAACAACACAGTGCCTTTTTAATTCTTGGATATTACTTGTATATTTCTGTATCTAACATTTGGAATAAAAGCCTCATTTTATTAGGCATTGAGGGGTGCCAATAGGGCACCCCTTGGGGTGGGTTGCAACCTTCCAAGGATTGCAACCTCCCATACACCCCTTGAAAATCCCAATGATATACATATCCTATTTAATGAATTTGAGGAATTTACAACACAACACATAACTGGAATTACTAAATAAATAATCACAATTAAACACAACATCATAAAAGAGAAAGAAATAGTGAACTCTATTGAAGACGTCTGCTTCCTTTTCATTGACGTTGAATCCCGACGCTATGCTTTACTTGTTGTGCCTTGCTCTTCCTCAAGGATCACCTTGGCATGTTTGAAAGTAGGGTTTTAGACTCTCCAAAAAACTCCCCTCTAAGGCTTGGAATGAGCTTTCTTATATAGGGCTTGTGGTTCTTTCTTGAATACACTTCATGAATAGTCTGAAAACGCGTGGGTGCATCGTGACATGTCTGTCCCTGAGTCGTGACGCACGTGCCAATTGTGAGAAATTCGGTGCGTCGAAGTCAATGTCGCGACGCGATGTATCTTGAGTCGTGATGTGAAATGTCTAGCATCGCGCAGCAAATTATTTAGTGTCGCGACGTGAAAACTTTAGTTGATCAGCACCTTCTGCCTCAAATTCGTCGCAACGTGGGTTCCAGGGTCGCGACGTCAACAAGTCTATATCGCGATATGCACAGATTTGAGTCGCGACGGGCAAGTGTCAGCAATTTGGCCCTCTCTATCTCGTTTTAGTCGCGATGCTCGTTCTGATATCGGGACGCGATGCTTGATTATAATTTTCCCCCATTTGCTCTGCACTTTGCCGTTTTCATCCTAATTGCTTCAATTGGGTCTCAATATTATTTTTAGCTATAAAATGACCCAAAACACATCAAAAGGCTCAAAAGACTCGAGATAGCATACAAAATATCAAGCTAAAAGGGACAATAATATTAACATATTCACCGCTTATCATATATCACCAATATTTTTATATGTAACTACGATAATCCTCTTTGATAAAAATCTAACATTGAAATAAAACTTTATGTATCTATTTACATAATTTGTATCCATCCAAACTCCATTTTATACCCAACCTCCAATCACAACACAAACGTACAAAATATACAATAATTACGGTAAATATGAAGTTTTATTTTAACCTCTATATTATTTTTCAACGAATTTTAGCGCTTCGATAAAACCTTATATATTTATTGCCTAACATTCTAAACTCTATTTTATGTCAAACCTCCAATCACAATACAAACACAAAATATAAACAACAATTGAGGTAATATTAAGTTTTGTATCATGTGATATGATTTTTAATTTTGAATTTGCAAATTTAGTAAACTTAACCTTGAGATTAAAACAATTTCCAACATAACCTAACCAAAAAAATTTCTGACAACCAATTTTCAATTTTCAACTAATTTTAATACTAACCTTACCCAAAATTTATACTAACCTAGCAATATTCTAAAATTAACACTAATCTAACCTAAAATCTTCCCTAAACTAACCTAACACAAAATAATTAATAAAATAATACATCGTAACACTAACATTAGAAGACTATAATCTAAATTAACTCAAAATCAAAAAAAAAAAAAAAAAAAAAAAATTTCGCAATTAACACTAACCCAATTCAAAATCTTTCCTAAGCTAATCCAAACACAAAACAATATAAAAGTAACAATAACCCCAGAGGATTATACTCTAATTAATTCCAAAATCATAATAGGAAAAAAGAAAAAAAATTGGATTTTTTGAATTTACCTCAATTCCGGCGAAGGTGGTGATTCTGGCGGTAAGGCAACTCCGACATCGATAAGGGGCTTTGTGTGAGCTATGACGAGCCAATTCTGATGATGGTAGTCATGGGTGTCGATGTAGGGAGGAAGTGTGAGAGAGAGGGTGTTAGGGCACAAAATTATTGTGATATTATCGAGGAAAATATTCTATCAATAAATTATTGTCATTAAATGGTCGGTATACTGTCACTAACATGCAGTGCCATAAATTGGAGCCCCATTTGCCAATAGAGAATTTCATTTGTAATTTATTGTAATAACCGAAAGCTTATGTAAATAGTTTAAATAGAATAAAGATGACTAGAATAAATTTTTTATAAAATATAAGAGATTTGCTGATAATTGAAAATCGAAATAAATTTAAACGATTTATCGGAATTATACGGAAAGCAGATGCGAACTAAATGAGCTTACGAACTTAACATTGAAAGTAAACAAGTCTACTAAGTGTAAGGGTGTAAATGGAATCTTAATAAAATAGGGTGGCCAAAAATATTATTAATCTCAAGATGTGGGGTGAAAGTATAATTAAGCTAAAGTAAGGGACCTAAACAAAATTTACCAATTTTTTTTTTCTATGAAGCCATTATGTTTCTTTGTTTGGCCAACATAGAGGGAGTGAAGGGGAGAGAAAACAAAGAATTTTGAAGCAAAAATCAGAGAAAAGGAAGAAGAAAAGGATAAAAACAAATGGTAAGAAGCTTAACCTTGTAATAATAATATGTTTTGCTTATATTATTAAGTCTTTAAATTATTTTCATGTTAGGTTTTAGTGTTTTTGTGACTTTAGAATGATAGAATGATGATTGTATGGTTGTGGAGTGTTGGGTCTGATGATTAGAACCCAAGGGAGTATTTTGTCATGAACCGAAATATAAGATCATCTACGCAGTCTCTGATTTTTATGTATAACATGAGTTCTGGAGGTCGGATTAATGAATCGTAAATTTATATGAAAACTATACACGATAAGAATAAATATAGTTAAAAATCCGAAATTTTCATATAAACATGTATTTATAGTAAAATTCAAAATTTATGTGCCTATAGTAGGTGATACTCCGGACAGATTTGATAATATGAGTTCGAATTGGTCTAAAATGGAGAATTTATTCTTAAGGGTTTTACATATTAGCTGTATTAAGTCTCTGTTAGAACATATGTTAAAGAAATTGGATGTTAGTTAGGTTCAAATGGTCATTGGAACACTAAAAACGAACTTAATTCTAAACCGAAATAATCAGGACATTGTCTATTAAATTGCTTATAACTTGAATTCTATAAATCGAAATAGAAATCCGTAAAATAATAAATGAAATTAGAAACAAAAAGGTATAACCCAAGTAAAAATCAGAATTTTTGGACAAATGATGAATTTAGGGTGAATTTTGCAATGTAACTGGTCTGCTGAAGTTTTTTGGAATTGTTTAATCTGAATAGTGTGTAGGTAAAATTTACAATGTGGCTGCACTGTAATGATGTCTGGATTCATTTTCCTTTGAATAATGTATACGAATTTGGTTATAACTGAGTTTTAGTCTTTCGATTGATAAATCGTAATATTATATGGAAACTAGAGTCATCAAGGATTAGCAAATTCAAAAATCAAAATTTTCCAGTGATAGATGAGTTTATGGTGAATTTTGAAAGTGGACTATCTTGCTATAGGGGTTTGATTCTATTAAATACTGAATAACGTCTATATAATTGGTTATAATTGGAGTTTTAGGAAATGAAACTGAAATTCACGTAAACTAGACACATAAGGGAATCTACTATAAAAATATCAGCCTCTGATTTGCTTTCAATAAAGTGCAGCGAATTTTTAAAATTGATTGATATGCACTGATTTTTCTGTATTATAGTAGATGTTGAATTTTGATATCTTAACTTGCATAAGCCTAAATCGAGTTTCGTATAACTTGTAGACAACCTAGATACGTTAGCCTTCCAGCAAAATTGAATTCTCATGCTTTTGGCATTTTATCCATTGTACAAAATATATTTTTTATCTGTTATTCTAACTGTTGTAAATTATTAAGTTAATTATTTGGTGTTGTTAAATAACAACAATTAGTAATAATTTCATGTTGGAAATTATTAAGTTAATTATATGGTGTTGTTAAATAACAACAATTAGTAATGATTTCATTACTAAGTAAACAACAAGAGTTGTTAATCAAATAATTAAGTAACAACAAGAGTAAAATATTAAATGGGGAACATATGGTACACCCATGATGGTAACATTTTTGGAAGGGTTAGAGAAAGTTATTATGCATCCAAATATATGTGATTACATAGTAATCAATGCATGTGATTAAATAGTAATCAAGGATTAATAGTAATCAATGCATGTGAGCTAATAGTGACTTGGTTTCCCTCATATAAATAAGACCATTTGCTTATTGAGTTAAGCAATCAATTAAGTTTGATTAAGAGGTCTCTACAAGAAGAAATGTATGCAATTGTGTTGTGATTAACTTAGATTTATTCCAATTAGCATGTAAATAAATCTAGGACTAGTAATACATGTATGGTTAGATCCTAAGAGGACAAACATGTAAATATATTAGGGATTATGTTTCCTAACATTGGTATCAGTAGCTTAAATGCATGTATTCTAGTTGGATTACACAAAAAAAAAATGCATGAACATGCATGAAAAATGTTAAAATGCTTCTGGTTTTTGTTTTTACAAAAATGATTTTCTTCCAAATTTTGGCCGTAATAAGTCTATGTAGAAAATTGATAATCGCATGTTCAAATATGTTTTGAAAACTAGGTCATGAGATCTTCAATTGGTATATCATTTGCTTAATTTGGATTAAAATTGAGAAAGATATTGACCCTAGAAGTTGGCTAGTTGAATCTGTTTTTACCCAGAAAAACACTCTCAGTATAGTCGTACTACATGTCATCCGGTCTTTAGAAGAAAGGACGACAAGTCGTCCGAATATTGTACGACAAGTCGTTCGCGAATAATGGGCTTAACCGACATGTCATCCGGATAGAAGAGAGACGACAAGTCGTCTACGTCTTTAACATAGAACCGACTTGTCATACTTACACAGATCTCGCGGACGACATGTCGTCCGCGCGTGAAAGTTACCTGATGAGTGATAAATGTATCACTATTTCCCACTCATTTAACTTAATATTTTGTATAGTTTCTTGAGTTTTGTGAATATTTTGATGTGTTTTGTGTTATTTTGCAGATAAATAAAGTTTCAGGACATTCTGGAGGTAATTTGGAGCAAAACTGTGAAATTTGGTGAAATTTGGCCAAAAGGGTATTTTGGTAATTTTGGACGTCCCGACACAAATTTTGGTAATTTTGGACATCCCGACACCGAAATAAAGTTTCAAGATATTCTGGAGGTGATTTGGAGCAAAATTGTGAAATTTGGCGAAAAGGGTATTTTGGTAATTTTGGGCGTCCCGACACCGAGGGTATTTTGGTAATTGCACCACCATGCCACGTGTCAAAAATTCAACGAGCCGTCTTTTTTAGCACACCATGCCACGTGTCGAAAATTCAGCGATCCAAAAAAAATAATAATAAAATAATAAAATAATTAAATAATAAAAATCAGAAAAATAATAATAAAAAATTAGATTTTTTTGCCTATAAATAGATTTCGAATTTTTAGTTTCAAATGTACCAAATCCTCTGTAAATACTTATATAATAGAGAGTTCTTCATATTTTCTTCATATATTCAGTTTTATTTACGCTTTGTAGTAGTAATTCTATTCAACCATGAGGGAGTAACCTCACCATGCTGAGGTAATAAGGTAATTCTTTTACTTTTGCTTTTTAGATTAATCTCCCTTAAAATATAATATATAAACTATTTAAAATCTGAATTAATAAAAAGATACCGCCATTCTAGGTCGGTTGGTTATTCAATTCAAACTGGTTAAACCTGACTTAATGAGGATACCGCCATTCTAGGTCGGTTGGTTTAAGTTTATATTTCTGTTCCGCCTTATGGCTGGTATATTTAAATTTGACTTAATCAGGATACCGCCATTCCGGACGGTTGGTTTAAAATATCACAAGATTATATATTATATTATTGGGAGATATCTAAATAGTGAATAGTAGAAGTTAATTCCTTTTACCTTGGCATTTCTATTTATTACTTTTCAGCAATTTCATTTTATGTCTTTTAAGTTTTTATTAGTTTTAGCTATGTATTGTAACTAAATTAAATATCTAGGGTTGTGATAAAATCTAATATAACCGGTTTTAAAAGGGTTAGATTATAGTTTGAGTAATTTAAAAGAGTTATTTATTGAGTCATAATCTTAATGCCTTTTTATTAATTGGCCATTAATAAAATTGATTTAGATAAACTTAAAATGAACTAGACATAGGGATTTTAAGTTAAAGACCACAGTCTCAACAACCCACGATCTTCCTTAAGGATATATAACCCTTTAATAGATTTCCTTACAGGATAGACATATACCTGTCGGGCGGGGGTAGTCATAATTGGAACTTAACCTTAATGAATCTAGGTAATTTAATTGACATAGACATATGGTTCAATTGGATTATAACTAGGTATTTGTAAATGATCATTCGAAAGAGGCTTTTACATAATTTAGTGTTCCAAATTAATAATTCAATAATTTACCCAACTATGATTTAACTACTTCATCTTTTAATTGACATTAGAAAGATTCACAACCCTAGATCTTTGAGTCTTTTATTTTCCTTAGTATTTTCTTTTGTCTTTTTATTTATTTACTTATTTAGCAAATCTACAAAATCAAATCATTCAAGCAATCAATTCCCTTCTCCCTCAATTAGATATTTGTAAATAAATAGTATCAACAATTAATAACAAAAGTAGGAATTAAGTCCTCGTGGGATCGATATTTTTATACTACTTGAACGATACGTGCGCTTGCGTTATACGTGTGTGTTTACGCCGGTCATTACCCGAGGCTGGCCGGCGCGTGAGGGCGCGTGAGGGCGAGTGGGAGCCCGTGGCCGGCGCGTGGAGGCGCGTGAGCTACTCCTGTGGCGCGTGAATGGCGCGTGGACATCCATGTTGGCCCGTGTTGGTCATGTCTGTATCGGTTTCCTTTGGTAATTCCGATCCGTCATGATTAAATGTCTAGTCCTTTTGCATATTGTATTAATCGGTCATGATAAATTTGTTTTATCATATAAACTTTGTGTTTATGTAAATGAATATTTTTGTGATGTTTATTTTAGTTAATGTAACTTTATGTTTCATTATATTGATTTTTCTTTGTATTCATTGCAGAAAAATCATGCCGATCAGATAAAGAACTGCAAAAAAGGTTATGACATCTGCCCACAGTGAAAAATTGAAAGACATGTTGCTGGATCTGGATAAGTATCAGATGAAAGAAGATGATGATATGATTTCACATATAATCACCTTTAATAACATGTTACAAGAATCTATATGTGAGGGTAATTGGATAGGACAACCGAACAGACTCAGATTGCTACGAAATACTCTCCCGGAAATATGGCAAAAAAGGCTTACTGATATTTGGAAATTAGTAACTTATACAGAAGAACTACGTGTTCAGTATAACATAGCCATTGAGAGGTTAGCAATTGACTATCTCCGACATAAGGCAAATAATACAATTTTTCCTTTGATGTCCCGGAAACGTTGCAAGGATCCAAAATTTGCTATAGGTTTCCCATGGTTGTCCAAGATCAATTACGAGTTGCCACAAGAATTTAAGGATTCTTATCCTAAGACATTTATTCGTTGGAACACTAGAACCGGAAAAGTTTTAAGTGTTAGATATTAGTTTTTTCTATGATAAAACTATGTTAATGTTATGTGTGTAATTGTTTGTTACTTCACGGCATGTAAATATTGTATTATATGTATGAATGTTTAATGTTGAATTTAATTTATGTAATTAAATCAATGATTGTCATGTACAATAGTCGCATGATTAAGATGTTCTAAGAATTTATGTAATTTTTAGAAAATGATTTTACATGATTGATTATGTTGATAATATTTTTACATTGGGTAATTGGATGATGATTGGACACATAGTGGCCTTTTGACTCTAACCCTATTGAAAAATCTTATTAAACATAATTTATTTCATGATAAAAATAAGTAAAAGTATTAACAATTGTGCATGAATGTCTGTAGAAACTTTGTGTTTTTTTAATGGCTTCCGCAACAAAGAACATTATTGCTGAACTCAAAGGGTGAGAAACTGAATGGCGATAATTATGAAATTTGGAGCATGAAAATCCAATATGTGCTAGAAGAACAAGAGGTTCTTGAAACTTTGAAAATGAGCATGGATGAACCTGAACAGGGCACTACAGCCCAACACAGGCGAGACCGAGAGGCTTATGAGGCCTGGAAGAAAAAGAATTATTGCCCGCATTACGTTGCTGAGTAGTATGGATAATGACCTAATGAAAGAGTTCAGGAAATATGACATGGCTAAGGACATGTGGTCCACACTAGCTGAAAAGTTTGGTAGTACCTCAATAACCAAACTCAGGTCACTGACAATCAAGTTTGACACATACAAGAAACGTCCTGAGTTCACTATGTCAAAACACTTGAGGCAAATGTCAAACATGATTACTGAACTGGCAGATGCTGGACATGTTCTTACAGATGAACAGAAAGTCCAAACGGTCATTCGTTCTCTTCCAAATAGCTGGTAGCATATGAAGATGCATTTGACCCACAATGAGAGCATCAAAACCTTTGATGATGCTAAACGTCACCTTGAATTAGAAAGCGACCGCCTTGCGGCTGCTAAGTCAAATAGTGAAGTGTATATGGCAGAAACTAGCAAACCTGGGGGTTTCAAGAAGAAAAGAAAATTTCATGGTGGTGGGTTCCAGTTCGGAAAAGAACAAAATTCTTCCAAGCCAGAAAAGAAACAGAAAACCAATCAACATGGGAAAGGAAAACGTCCTACCAAAAAGAAAAATATGGCAAAGGTTAAATGTTTTAACTGTGGTAAGAAAGGTCATTTTGCTCGTGACTGCACTGAGCCTAAAAAGGTGAATACCTTTCGTGCATATTTAAATGAAATATGTGTTTCAAGTTCAATCTTTCTAACTGAATCTAATCCTTTGTGGACTGTAGACTCAGGAGCCACAGACCATGTAGCGAAGGATAGAGATGCCTTCGTGGAATTTCAGCGAATTTCACCTGGGGTGAAGTGGATATATGTTGGCAACAACTCACGGGTTGAAGTCAAAGGCATATGAACATGCAAGTTAGTCATGCATGGTGGAAAAACTTTACTACTACATGATGTATTGTTTGCTCCACAAATTCGTCGAAATTTAGTTCTGTGTTGGTTTTGGTTAATTTAGGTTTCAATTTGAACTTCCATAAATTTGGTGTTGATTTGTACTTAGGTACAATACACTATGGTTCTGGTTATTTTCTGGATGGTTTTATTGTATTAAATGTTGAATGTTTTAATCACAATTCCGGTTTTTCGTTTGTTACTTCATCTGTCAGTGATGATAGTGATGTAACTGTGTGGCATGCTAGACTTGGCCACATGGCCAACAAAGAATGAACAGATTAGCCAAAGAAGGCTTTCTGGGAAATATTGAGAATGTGGAATTGTCAACCTGTGAATATTGTTTGGCAGGAAAAACTGTGAGAAAACCATTTGGAAAAGGGACTAGAGCAGAATTTCCATTACAATTAATTCATTCAGATATCTGTGGTCCAATGAATGTCAGGGCAAGGCATGGAGCATCTTATTTCATCACATTTATAGATGATTTTACTCGCTTTGGTTATGTCTATTTGATTGCTCATAAATCCGAAGCATTAGAATGTTTCAAGAAATTTATGAATTTAACAGAAAATCAATTGGACAAGAAAATTAAAGCACTACGCACTGACCGTGGTCGTGAGTACTTATCTGATCAGTTCAGAGAATTATGTGATGAAAAAGGAATTAGTCGTCAGTTGACTACTCCTGCTACTCCTCAACAAAATGGTGTTGCGGAAAGAAGAAATAGAACTCTTCTTGAAATGGTTAAGTCTATGATGGCACAAGCAAATTTGCCTATAACCTATTGGGGTGATGCATTATTAACTGCCACATATGTACTTAACCGAGTGCCATCTAAATCTGTGTCCACCACACCATATGAGTTATGGACAAGTCGTAAACCAGATATTCACTTTCTAAACCTTGGGGTTGTGCGGCTTATGTTCATGTGCGTTCTCACGAACATGGAAAGTTAGGCCCAAGAGGAAAAAATGAGTATCTTCATAAGATATTCTGAACAATCAAAAGGATATGTTTGCATAGGTGAACATGAAAGTGGAGGCGTGGCATAATTTGAATCACGAGATATCACATTTTTAGAAAATAATTTTCCTAAGCAGGGAGAGATAGTTCAAATTTATCTCTATATGAAACTCAAGATCACATGGATCACATGATTGGTGAACACTCGGGTTTACCTAATTCAAGTGGGAGTGATGAGAGAAATTTGAGAAAACATGATGAATCTGTTTCACATGAATCTCAAAATGATGAATTAGTTTCACACGAGTCTCATTTACGTGATCCAAGTGGGAGTGATATACATAATCCAAGTGGGAGCAATGTGCACGATCCAAATGGGAATAATATCGAAAGTGAAGAATCAGTTCCACCACTAGAATCCCAATTGCGACGTAGTAATCGTATAGGCATTCCTCGACGTCGTTTCGATATCGAAGGAGAAACCTTTATGATTCTACCTCAAGATGATGAAGAACCTAGAAACATAATAGAGGCTCTTCAGTGTCCTGCTAAGGAAAAATGGATGAAAGCAATGGAAGAAGAGATTGAGTCAATGAGTTCCAACCAAGTTTGGGAATTGGTTGATCTACCCAAAGGACGCAAAGCTGTTAAGAACAAATGGGTTCTTAAAATAAAGCGTAATGCCGATGGCAATATCGAAAGATATAAGCACGGTTGTAGCAAAAGGGTATACACAACAGGAAAGAATTGACTACGAAGAGACTTTTTCACCCGTTGTAAGGTTTACCTCAATTCGCTTGATTCTGGCTATAGTAGCAAGTATGGATCTAGAATTACATCAAATGGATGTAAAGACTGCTTTTCTCAATGGAGAACTTGATGAAGAAATCTACATAGAACAACCAGTAGGTTTCATAAAAGAAAATGAAAAGGAGAAAATATGTAGACTTTAAAAGTCTATATATGATCTCAAGCAATCGTCTAGACAATGGTATATACGATTCCACAATACAATCATTTCGAATGATTTCACAATGATAGATGAGGATCATTGTGTGTATACCAAGAGAGATAAAGATAAGTTCATTATCTTATCTTTGTACGTGGATGATATACTTATAGCCGGAAATGATAAGGAGTTGTAAAACACATCAAAGAATGGTTATCATCTGACTTCGAGATGAAAGATATGGGTGAAGCTGCATATATTCTTGGGGTTAAGATCTCAAGAAATCGTTCAAAGAATTTATTATCTCTTTCATAGGAGTCATATATAAAGAAAATTCTTGAACGCTTCCAAATGCAGGCTTGCAAACCCATTGATACTCCTATCAAGAAAACTGAAGCTTTGAGTCGTAGATTGTGTCCTGAAACTCCACAGGAAAAGGAACAAATGAAGAAAGTTCCTATAAAATGCTAGTTGGAAGTTAAAGTACGCAATGTTGTGTACAAGACCTGATATCTGTTTCGCTGTTGGAATGGTAAGTAGATACCAATCCAATCCAGGACTAGCACATTGGAAATCTGTTTAAAAGAATATTTAGGTATCTGAGATGGACAGCTGATTACTCATTGTGTTATCAAGGAAATGATCTGCAATTGAGAGGCTATACTGATGCTGACTGGGGAGGAGATTTAGATGAAAGAAAATCTACCTCCGGTTTTGTTTTCTTGCTAAACAATGGTGCCATTTCATGGAGCAGTAAGAAACAATCTTGTATAGCTTATCCACAATGGAGGCTGAATTTGTGGTCTTTTCATCAGCAGTACAAGAGGAGTGTGTGTGGTTGAAAAGGTTCTTGGATCATTTGGGTATGTCAAATGAAGCTTCTGGTCCAGTATTAGTTAACTGTGATAGTGAAGCAGCGATAGCCTACACAAAAGACCCAAAATTCCATTGTAAAACGAAACATATAGATACCAAATATAACTTTTTGAAAGACATAGTTGCACGAGAAGAGGTAAACATGAAGTACATTTCTACGCAAGAAATGGTTAGCAGATCCATTGACCAAGCCGTTCCTAGAGATGTCTTTGTTAGACATGTAAAACTCAGGGATTGCATAGATGTTAATGTTCTTACATATTATGATATGTAATTTTTCCCAAATAATGTTTACTAATGTTAATACTCATTGATATTTGTGTTCAATGCTTACATGTTATATTATGTTGATACATGTTTAAACAAATATACTATTAGTTAGTATGAGAAATATGTCGGACAAGTGAATAGTTGGCCCTCTCACACGGGCAATCGCCTCCATTACTTTGTGTTAATGGGAGAGATGAGACAAATTTTTAAGCTAATTATCTGAGTGATAATTTAGAGAGCTCAAGCTTGAAAATTAAGTAATGTCGTTATGAGGTCACTTTCTCTGTGATATGACCTAAGGTGAATAAGTTCGTTTCACCTTACTTGTCTTAATGTCAGTTATGAGTTAGACATTGTGTTTGTCTGAACTATAATATGTACGGTATTTTATGAGACATGCGCTCCATGGGAAATGAGAGAATACCGTAGCATATGTTTTCATACCATGTGTACATTTGCGGCTATTGAGGGTAATACAAGTAAATATCTCAGTCTTGATATTGTGTGAGACCCTTGAGATTATTTCAATCTCAAATTGTACCCTTTAGACTCTTGTTTGCTTCTTAAAACTTAGATTTGATGATTGCTATCTTGGAATGTTACTGAAGGATCATGAGAGATTCGATCCGAAAGGACATCTCTGGAAAGCGAATTGAATCAAAGTTGAGAGATTCGAGAAAGGAGAAAGATCATTATATGAGTAATATCACATTAGCTTGTATTCACTGGTCGACCAATTATGTTATTCTATGTGATCAACATGATTGTGAATACAAAATAAATATTACATTCGAAAAGAGATCGAGAGAGATTTAATGTGATAAATGATCGAGGATACTGCATACATAATCCACTATGGTTCTATCCATTTTTCGAGCGGCTATATATTCCTAACAGATGTATAGCAAGTGAGCTCTCGAAGTATGCTGGTCGCACGACACAATTGCAAAGTATGAATTATTCTTGTAGAGATAATAAAAATTGTTGATCCCATCATGTGTGAGTGGGAGATGTTGGAAATTATTAAGTTAATTATTTGGTGTTGTTAAATAACAACAATTAGTAATAATTTCATGTTGGAAATTATTAAGTTAATTATGTGGTGTTGTTAAATAACAACAATTAGTAGTGATTTCATTACTAAGTAAACAACAAGAGTTGTTAATCAAATAATTAAGTAACAACAAGAGTTGTTAAGTGACAACAATTAGTAAAATGTTAAATGGGGAACATATGGTACACCCATGATGGTAACATTTTTGGAAGGGTTAGAGAAAGTTATTATGCATCCAAATACATGTGATTACATAGTAATCAATGCATGTGATTAAATAGTAATCAAGGATTAATAGTAATCCATGCATGTGAGCTAATAGTGACTGGGTTTCCCTCCTATAAATAAGACCATTTGCTTATTGAGTTAAACAATCAATTAAGTTTGATTAAGAGGTCTCTACAAGAAGAAAGGTATGCAATTGTGTTGTGATTAACGTAGATTTATTTCAATTAGCATGTAAATAAATCTAGGACTAGTAATACATGTATGGTTAGATCCTAAGAGGACAAACATGTAAATATATTAGGGATTATGTTTCCTAACACTAACAAAGTAAAATGGATATAGATCGACGTAGGAATCGTAAGTGTCACCGACTATACGAAGCAATATCATTTAATTTCCAAAAATTGAGTAGATACTCTACATTTTTGATTGATTTCCTTAAGTCATATTTGAAATTTTTAAATATTATTTTTGAAAGTTCGTATTTATCCTACGTTCTGACCTTATGTGGAATTTATCATTATATTTTAAGACAAGTCCTAAATATATTTCTATTGATTAATCAATAACCAACCTTAATTCTAAGCAATTATAATATATTACAGAATATAAAATCAATAAGTAATAATGCAGACAATAAACATCAACCACACAGAATAAACACAGTAATTTTATTGATGAAATGGAAAACTCGTACGAGTAAAAAAACCAGTCCGGGTATCTCGGTTACCAGCCCAAAATCTACTATAACAAAGAAATACTTACATTGATGGTAAATGACATATGATGACAACTCCATCGACTCTAGTACCTATAGACTGCAAGAACTCATTGAACTCCTCAAGCCCGTACCCCACGATTTTCTTCAAAACCTCTGAAGTCTCAGAGTGAATCAACTGTGCAACTCTGAACGCCGGAACTCCGAATGCCAATCTTCCTCCTAGAGAACTCTGAAGGGTTAGAAAGTTGGGTTTGGTTGTTTTGATGGTAAATCAAAGAAAGGTTTCACTAAACATACAGAAGACAAGAGAAACAAGGAGTCTTCAAGGTGAAATCAAGAAGGTTGAAAGTTATGAATATTTTTGGCTCAAAGGAATATGTTTTCAATGCTTGGGGAATGTGGCTATAATGTGTTTATATAGGTAGGGTAAAAATAGAGGCTTTCCCAATAGCAAAATAAGTTAAAAACGCATCCAAAATAACTCAGTTTCCTACGGACGTTCGAACGGCACTCGAACGCGTGCTCCCTGAAAGGTTTCATTTGAACGCACCTCGAACGTTTGCTCTCTTGAATGTTTCATTCGAACCCAATAACGAATGTGACACTAACGCCATGTTCAAACGCTTCAACGAACGCAACACTAACGCGTGTCTGATCTTCATGCATAGCTTTGCTAAATATCAGTCTAATTGCACCAAGTCCTTCAAGACTTATTACGACTCAAATGAACTTGTTTTGTTACGGATATTTGCCAACCAAAATGGAACTAACAATCTCCTCCTTTGGCATTCCATGACAAAACACTACCTAATGTAAATACTACAGTAAAAGACCCAAAAGAAAATAGCCAACATCCAACCATCAAGACAATGATTTATTACAATACGACTCGATCTAATACCTAACCATGTAGTCTTGAAATCAATGCCACCTCAGTAAATAACTTGCTTACCTGAAACATCCACAAACAACAACATACCGTGAAAAGCACAAGGATTATATGTAAAAGATAAAATAGATAAAATTTATAAAACTCGGTAGATATCCTACTCCCCTTAAAACAGAGGTATAAAAAACATATGGATATACTACTCATAAACTACCAACCTACTCTCCCCGTTTTTGTCACGAAATGATAATGGGAAATGTAACATAAATGAAGGGTAACATGGAAGACAACACATGCAAGAGAAAATGATAACATATCCCCCATCATTAACAAGCCTAATCAGTTAGCAAAAATAATATATGGGAAGTAAACACTCATCAATAAGCACAAAAAAAATGTTATGCAAAGACAGAGGCATACACAGACACAAAATGATTAAAAATAATAATTCAATAAAAAAGAATGACTGAAACAACACTTCAAGTAAGTACAATGATACCCAATCAATAATCAGCTGTTTATGACATGAGATAATATACATCACTTTAAATTTTTCTAAATGCTACACACATGAATATGACATAAACATCAAAGTATAACAAACACTTGTGTGAAAAAAATAAGTGCACTACAAATCAAGGCTTAAGACCTTATTTTATGAGCTGTACACCACTAAAGAAATCATATCTCTTGACACACCAAGTCCACAAAATATATGTTCAAACCCAGCACCACTAGGACATGAAAAGAAGCAACATTAGTTGAATGCTAATATACTCCCCCTAAGTATGATGAGCTCATATTTATAAACTCTTTCGAGTGAATGGTTTTCCCCTTATCTTTTGAATTTGACCCATTTGCTTTTTTGCAATTACGTCTCATGCAAACAGTATTATTATTTTTTTTTTATTTTCTTTCATAATGAGATAGCAAGGTCATCTAGTCAAAGGTCACATTATTTAGTGAGCAAAGTATGATTGAGATTCGATTGCCCGTCCAAACACTCATACATGCGATCAAGCCTTGACAACAATAAAACTGTGTATGTGAAGTGCAAGCAAAAGATATACTATGGGTTTTTATAACACACACTCATGAACATAGAGCATCAAGAAAAATAAAAGAATATTACACATACATAAACATATATCATACATACCAGGATCACATGCAACAAGCTTTTTATGCTCTAACAAGCCACCCAAATATTTTTAGTCTTTATATATATATATATATTAATTGTTTTCACACATAAAAATATGAAAAGACACATAAGGCTTGTCAATATCCAATGGTACATGAAATTGGCTATGAAATTTATGTCCTGGTTTCCATCCTATATATCAAGGGACATATAACAAATAACAAGACACACACCCAAATACAGTGAAATAAAAAAAATGTGCAAAAACATAAGACACACGCACAAACATATGCAATGGGAAAAACAAAATGCATTTTCTAAGAAGAGTTACACTGAAGTGCACTCTCATCATGCCTTTGAAGATCAAGGCATTCAGAAGTAGATGATAATTCATCTTGCTTCCTCACCCAAACTCTCTTAGGAATCTCTTCCGCTTGAGAATTCATAGTCAACACAACAAGTTTCTCACTAAGGAATTGCATCTGTTTAGCTAGCACAGAAACTTGAGACACTAGATTTAATGAATCAAACTTAGATGATACACTCTTAGTCCTTTTCTTATATTTATGCAGCATGAAGCACTCAAGCCTAATGTGTCCTACCTTGCCACAATAATGGCATACATGCATAAACCTTGGATGAAATTGAGTTTTACCCACAACACCTCTAGATTGAGGTTGAGACACAAGATTAGGAACAGACTTATGATTCACATGACTACATTTAACAGGTTTCTTACAAAAGTCACATTTAAGAGGGATTGGCATAGCTCTAGACGTTGATGTCTTATCACAATTAGGCTCAATACTAATACCTACCATGCGGTCTAGTTTATTATTCCCACTAAAAAATACAGATAACTTGGTTCTAGTATCTTCAAGTTTAGTTTCTTAGAATTGGACTCTTTCAATTAGTCATTTATTCCTCTCCTCGAGGTCATCAATCATCATTAGGCTTTACTCAATTTAGCTTGAGCTTCATTCTTTTCTAGCTCCACTTCTTTCAGCCTCTTATTGACCTATATGTTTGTATTCTTGATAGTTAAGCTCTCATTGAACAATTCAGTGTAGGCTACCTGAAGATTATCCTCATCTACAGACTCATCGTGAGAGAAATCAGATCTAACATCTTCATCACTACTGATTTCCTCTCGCTACCAGTCACACTAGCAGCAAGCCTTAAAATTTCTCTTATCTTTAGGATACTCATCAGACGTATAGCCACCTTCTGAATCACTGAGCGAGGCTGCCATGATTTTCTTGCCTTTAGCCTTTAGGTATGTGGGGCACTCAGATCTAATATGCTCATACCATTCACACTCATGGAACTGGATACCATTGGGCAAACTTGTGTGACATGTTAATTTAAATTACAGATTTGACATGTGACATCTTAAATTGACTTTATATGATCACTCTTTCTCATTTCTAATGCCTCAAATTTTCTTAGCTAGAGATGCATATTTAGCAGAAAGGCCATGATCTTTCCTAAGGTTAAACATACCTCTACTGGATGGCTGTGGTTTTAGAGACGACTCATAAGTACCAGCTGTGTCTCATTATTGTGCATTCTCTGCTATGTGTTCTAAGTAATCTAGTGCATCTTCAGGATTTTTATCCTTAAACTCACCATTACACACCATTTCTACTACTTGTCTACCTTGGGGTCCCTCATAGAAGTAGAAAATCTCTCCTAGCATTGGTAAAATATTTTTACTGACTCTTGTGTGAAAGTTGTGATTCTCATCTTAAAGGAGTTTATCCTGGGAGGGGGAAATAATTTTTTTAGAAATTACTCTGCGTTATGTATCGCTGTCCCCCTATATGCAAAATCTGGCGCTTGGGGTGTCCCCCCGTACGTAAATATCTGGTGGTCTTGGGGCGTTATGTCTCACCATCCCCCAAACTCAAGCTTTTAATTCAATTTTTCAAAAAGATATTTTCAATTGTAAGCATCTGTAATCAAACTTGGCTAACGCCCTAAACATTTAAAAGTAAGTCTGATATCAAAATGATTAAATAAAATCAATTTGGAAAAATGGTCCTCTCACAGATTTGGAATCTGATTAGCATTACCCACTTTGCCGAATGAAATTACGGTTCCTGCGATGATATATAATTGATAAACTTGATTAGAATGTAAGCTATGGGATTTCTTAATTCAAATAATTTCTATCACTACATGGTATATCATGCTTGTATCATGATGTAATGTATGTATGCAAGCTGATATTAGACCCTTAGGGTGGCCTCTAACATGATAGGGTGAAACTGGAATGAACTAAAACTGCTTCTGGGGAAATTCTGATCACGCGTTGTGACGTTGTCCCTTGGGCATCGCGACGCTCACACGTGCAACTGAACCAGTGAGCATCCTCAACTTCCGCATCGCGACACAAGGGTTAGGCATCGCAACTCCCACATGCGTCGCGATGCTAAGTGTTACGCGTCGTGACATCTTCCAAACAGAACAAAGTAGTGAGCTTCCTCTATTATCCGTGTCACGACGCTCACACGAACTGGACTGAACATAGATTAAGCTCGGCATAGTGACGCTAGCCCATACGCATCGTGACGCTGGACTGATTTCAGGCCATCATTCATTTCTCCATAGCCAATTCCCAAGTGCAATTCCAACACCATCATGCTAATACCTTACTTAGAAAATTATCTAAACTTTAATTAATCTTGACATAACCCATTATATATCATCAAACTAAACCCAATCATTTATTCTAGTATTATCAAATCACAAAACACAATCCTCTATCACATTCATACACACAAGAACTTTCTTCGATTTTAATACTATCACAACACTTTCCAAAATATATGCTAACAATGTTCTTAATGTTAATTAAGCAAAAGCAAACCCTATGGTTTACAAGGTACAAATTGGGGGGTTTTAATTCCTTTGCTCACACATGAAAATTAAGAAAATAGAAAGAGAAAGGTGTTGGGGTAGTTGTGGAACCCCTAGGGTCGGATCGGTGCCCCGTGCATCGGAAATAAGTCTAACCCATGTATATCAAGCATGGATGTAATTTTAAAATATTTAATGAAATACTAAAGTGTATAGGAAAAAATAGGGGCTGAATCAGAGTCAAGAAACTCAAAAACGGACGAAAACATATTCAGCGCGTGAGCGCACTGCGCAAACAGCAAGCCAATTTTTTTTTTTTAATTCAATTCCTTCAGCTCACTTTCCATTGAGCTGAAGGAATTAAAGTCTTTTACCCTAATTTCTTCCGGTCTTCCCTAAACACTTCAAAAATACCCAAATTTAATTTTTTACTTCAAAACCAACATCAACACATGTTATAAAATAAAAATCAAGTTTTTAAAAATATAAAATATTTTCACAAAAATATAAATTTATTCTAAATTCGCACTTGCGTAAATTTTGAATCTAATACACAAACCAAATTAGAATCCCAATAAGAAATGTCTCGTGAACAATTCTAGGTCACCCAAAGGTGGTCAAGTGATTCTAGAATGGTAACCATAGTTCTAAGCTTTAATTTAGAGTTCCAAACCCTTATTAATTGTTCCATATCCAACATGAACATCTTTGACCTAATTCATAAGCATGTTGTGTTTATACTTCTAAAGTATTCTAACACAATTGATTAGCCTTATTTCAACATTAAGCTATGTGATCATGCATCTAATACATAAAAAGAACATAGCTTAGGAGAAGATCAAACATTACCTTAGTAAGCTTGATGCAAGATCCAATCTACTTCTCCTTTGTTGAAACGGTTGGAGAACCTCCAAGATGTGCAAGCTTGACTTCAAGATCCAACCTTGATTTCCAATGCTAGCAGGCTTCACTTTAAGATCCAATCTTGATTTCTCCTAGATGAAATGTTGTAAAGACCTCACAAGCTTCTCTAAACACTTCTCTAACTTAGGCTAATTTCTCTAAGAATTTGCTTGTATTTGTACTTGTAATTAAAACCTTCCTAAAGCTTGCCATTTATAGCAAAACTTAGGTAATTTTTAATTAATAAAAGTTGTAATCAACTTTTAACTGGGCTTAATCTAATTTGTCCAAATATGTATAATTAGGTGTGACTAATCTCCATTGTCTCCCACTTAATTTAATCCAATTAAATCATGCCAATGATTATGAAATGGATTAATTAAATTTTTGCCACCTTTACAATTACCATAATATCCTCAAATGGTAGAGATAATTATGACTTTACAATTAAGCCCTTGTGTAATTATTGAATTAATCCAAAATAAATAATCAATGTTATCCAAAAATACTTGATTATCTTAGTTGATAATTATAATATCGAATATTATATTTTATCAAAATTAATCGGCTACCCAAGTTCTCAATGAGTACACTTCATATTGTGACTCTCTATGTTCAGACACGTCCGTCATATAAGCCTAGATAATATGTACGTAATTCGGCCACCTTCAAATTTGTGAAGAACACAAACGACCTTTCTGAACTATACAAGTCGAGGTCATCACATATGTTTAACAATCCTTCCGTCGTAGGCTATCCGAGTTGTGCTTAGGAAATATAGAATATACCGTCAAGTTTTCGAGGCGCATATCTCATGTCGACATGTCCATGATTCTTTATAACTGATGTAATCCACCCCAGGTGATCGACTTTGGCCAAAGATTTAAGAATCATGACTTTACTAACATGGATACCTAAACCCCTTATGGTACACATTCGGACCGACAGATCCTATCTTGATTCGCACTTGATTACTAAGTGCATCGGTCCACACCCAACGAACATCTAGAGGCCAGACCAAGAAAGGTTTCTGACATACATGGCATCAAAGTGTGGAGGATCTTACACAAAATCAATGCTATCATATAGTCAAAGGATTACATATGTTACTTGACTCGAGGAGATTCCTATTGACGATGGTGTGTACTTCCAACTATTAGGAATCATCTATGAGTCATTTAGTATTCGCTATAACATATACTCACATGTCTATACGAGTTTCTAAAACTTATGATACATCAGGTTAAACCATTGGAATTTCAATTCCAATATACGACATGTGCTAATCTTCTAGGTTATAGGAATTCTACCGTATTTCAAAACCAACGACTAGAAATATTTACTTTAAGAATATTTTACACCTATTGTCAAAACTATTCTAAGGTCGATGTCATTTTTAGCTTATCTATACATCAATCTAATACGCGTAATGACAATACCATTAATAAGGTATGAAATGAAAATATAGTTATTTTATTAATAGATAATAAAATGTACAATTCGGATTGGCACTCCAAGCACCAACTCCATCAAACTCCCACTTGCTTAGTGCCAATTTGGATGGTACCGTAGTCCCATCTCCTCCATATGTTTATCGAATAACTTAGGAGGTAAGGCCTTTGTAAGCGGGTCTGCTATGTTGTATTGTCCTTGAACCTTCAAGACCACTATGTCTTTTGTTCAATAATCTGTCTAATTACGCGGTATTTTATTTCCACGTGTTTAGACTTGGAATGCGCCATCGGCTCCTTAGCCTGCATGATGGCTCTATTATTATCACAGTACAGAGGAATCGAATCTGCAATACTAGGCACAACGCCAAGCTCTGTGATAAAATTTCTAATCCAAACAGCTTCTTTAGTAGCTTCTAAAGCCGCTATAAATTATGCCTCAGTGGTGGAATCAACTGTTGAGCCTTGCTTTGAACATTACCAACTAACAGCACCACTGTTAAGGGTAAATATGTATCCTGATGTAGATTTTTATCATCTGGATCTCCCTGAAAGTCGGAATCTATATAACCTTTAACTTGTAGTTCATTTTCTCTATATATCAGAAACTTATCCTGGGTACCTTTAAGATATTTTAGGATATATTTCACGGCTGTCCAATGATCATTACCTGGATCAGATTTATATTGGCAGGTCACACTGATGTCAGGTCTAGTATATAACATTGCATACATTATGCTTCCAGTGCAAGAAGCATATGGCAAGTTAGACATCCTAACTCTCTTTTTCTCAGCCTGAGGTGCCATTTTCTTCGAAAGATGTATGTCGTATCGAAAAGGTACATTTTCTATCTTGTAGTTAGTAAAACTGTACATTTCTAACATCTTATCTATATACGTCGATTGTGACAACCCTATAAGCTTCCTAACTCTATCTCGGTAGAGCCTTATACCTAGTATATAGGAAGCTTCACCCATATCTTTCATGGAGAAGTTCTTGCAAAGATAGGCTTTCACACTTTGCATCATCCCTATATCATTTCCTATGATAAGGATGTCATCTACATACAAGACTAGGAAAACTATCATGCTCCCACTAACTTTCTTATAAACACATGGTTCTTCTTCATTTTTGATGAATCTAGATAATCTAATTATCTCATCAAAATGACGATTCCAGCTTCAAGATGTCTGTTTAAGTCCATAAATAGACTTTTGGAGCTTACAAACCAAGTTTGAAGTCTCATTGGATAGGAAACCCTCTGGTTGTTCCATATAGATATCATCTTCAAGGAATCCATTTAGGAAAGTGATTTTCACATCCATTTGCCATATCTTATAGTCGTGTTATGCAGCAATGGCTAAAAGAATCCTAATAGATTTTAGCATGACTACTATGGAAAAGTTTCCTCATAGTCAATCCCAGGAAGTTGAGTGTAACCTTTCGCTACCAGTCGGGCTTTAAAGGTTTCCACATTTCCATCGGGACCTCGCTTCCTTTTGTAAACCCATTTACAACTGATAGGTGCAGGGTAGGCTGATAAGACTCATGTTTCCAACTAAGATTGGGATGATTCCGCCAACTAGGATTATAGGTATCTGAATATGGTGTATAAGGCTTCTTGTATATCCCTAAGGTGTTGCATTATTCCTCATATTTTCCCCTCATCTCACTATATACAGGACATTCTTGGGCTAGATGGTCAGTTCCCTTACACACAAAACATACCCTTTGAGGTTCTAATTGAGCTACCACATGCATAGTCTTGCTATATTTGGATATTAAAGTTCCTGTCTGTCTAGTTAATAGCTCAACTTGTGCCTTAAGACTATCATCTTCCCTAAAGTGGTATATGCCTCTATTAGAAGAAGTGGGGTGTGTCTTATTCGTGCTATCAATGACATTAGGTCCAGTCCAAGTGTGGGATTTCTCAGCTAGGTCATTTAAGTTTTCTAATGCCTCATCATGGTCCTTTCGGATGAACTCACCATTGCATATTGTCTCCATGAATTGGCACTCTTGAGGGGTTAAACCGTCATAAAAATAGCTCACTAAGTGCCAACTCTAATATCCATGGTGAGGACAACTAGCTAACATCTCCATAAACCTCTCCCAAGTCTGATAAAAAGTTTCACTGTCTTTATAGGAGAATGTAAAGATTTGTCTTTTCAAGGCATTCATCTTATGGTGTGGGAAATATTTGTTAAAGAATACATGTGTCATCTCACTCCATGATCATATTGACCGAGGTCTGAGAGAATACAACTGATGAGTGATAAATGTATCACTATTTCCCACTCATTTAACTTAATATTTTGTATAGTTTCTTGAGTTTTGTGAATATTTTGATATGTTTTGTGTTATTTTGTAGATAAATAAAGTTTCAGGACATTCTGGAGGTGATTTGGAAAAAAACTGTGAAATTTGGTGAAATTTGGCAAAAAGGGTATTTTGGACGTCCCGATACAAATTTTGGTAATTTTGGACATCCCGACAGCGAAATAAAGTTCCAAGACATTCTGGAGGTGATTTGGAGCAAAACTGTGAAATTTGACGAAAATGGTATTTTGGTAATTTTGGGCGTCCCGACACCGAGGGTATTTTGTTAATTGCACCACCATGCCACATGTCAAAAATTCAACGAGCCGTCTTTTTTAGCACACCATGCCTCGTGTCGAAAATTCAGCGATCCAAAAAAAAAAATAATAAAAAAAAAAATCAGAAAAATAATAATAAACAATTAGATTTTTTTGCCTATAAATAGATTTCGAATTTTTAGTTTCAAATGTACCAAATCCTCTGTAAATACTTAAATAAAAGAGAGTTCTTCTTATTTTCTTCTTATATTCAGTTTTATTTACGCTTTATAATAGTAATTCTATCCATCTATGAGGGGGTAACTTCTCTATGCTGAGGTAATAAGGTAATACTTTTACTTTTGCTATTTAGATTAATCTCCCTTAAAAAATAATATATAAACTATTTAAAATCTGAATTAATAAAGGATACCGCCATTTTCGGACGGTTGGTTATTAAATTTAATCTGGTTAAACCTGGCTTAATGAGGATACCACCATACTGGACGGTTGGTTTAAGTTTATATTTCTGTTCCGCCTTATGGCTGGTATATTTGAATTTGACTTAATCAGGATACCGCCATTCTGGACGGTTGGTTTAAAATATCACAAGATTATATATTATTTTATGGGAGATATCTAAATAGTGAATAGTAGAAGTTAATTCCTTTTACCTTAGCATTTCTTTTTATTACTTTTCAGCAATTTCATTTTATGTCTTTTAAGTTTATATCAGCTTTAGTTATGTGTTGTAACTAAGTTAAATATCTAGGGTTGTGATTAAATCTAATATCACCGGATTTAAAAAGGGTTAGATTATAGTTTGGGTAATTAAAGAGTTATTTGTTGAGTCATAATCTTAATGCTTTTTATTAATTGGCCATTAATAAAATTGATTAGGTAAACTTAAAATGAACTAGACATAGGGATTTTAAGTTTAAGACCTTAGTCTCAACAACCCACGATCTTCCTTAAGGATAGATAACCCTTTAATAGATTTCCTTACAGGATAGACATATACCTGTCGGGCGGGGGTAGTCATAATTGGAACTTAACCTTAATGAATCTAGGTAATTTAATTGACATAGACATATGGTTCAATTGGATTATAACTAGGTATTTGTAAATGATCATTCGAAAGAGGCTTTTACATAATTTAGTGTTCCGGATTAATAATTCAATAATTATCCAACTATTATTTAACTATTTCATCTTTTAATTGATATTAGAAAGATTAACAACCCTAGATCTTTGAGTCTTTTATTTTCCTTAGTATTTTCTTTTGTCTTTTTATTTATTTATTTATTTAGCAAATCTTCAAAGCAGATCATTTCAAGCAATCATTCACTTCTCCCTCAATTAGATATTTGTAAATAAATAGTATCAACAACTAATAACAATAGTAGGAATTAAGTCCTCGTGGGATCGATATTTTTATACTACTTGAACGATACGTGCGCTTGCGTTATACGTGTGTGTTTACGCCGGTCAAGTTTTTGGCGCCGTTGCCGGGGACTTATTTTTCTTGAGTTATTAATTTTGAAGCTATCTAATTTACTTGTATCTAATTTTCTTTATTTTTATCTGCAATTTTTATTTCTTTCTTTTGTTTTCAGGTAATTGAAAAAATGGAATATTTTGAAAAATTACAAGCTTTACTAGAAGAAGATACACCCCAAATCCGGGAGCAACAGTCTAGTTTTCTGAGGCCTGTTGTCGAACACAACAATTATCACTGGAATTCAGAATCAAGCAATTCTACATTTGCTCAACAAAATGAAATGGGGAGATGTGTAATTTGTGATGGAAACCACCCGAGCAATCAATGTATATACCTTTCAGAGTGGCAGAATTATTGGAATCATTCAAGGTACGTAGAATCATCACATTTTCCATCTTATCCACCATCTACCTACGATATTCATCAAGAACCAGAACCATCAGAGAAAGATCAGTTGAATGACATGCTCAAAGATTTGTTCGAGGAACGGGAAGCTCTATTTGAAGCACAAATTCAGAGTCAAGCGGCGTCTATACAAAGAATGACAGATCAAGTTAGACAACTAACAGAGAACCTGAATCACATATCTCACGAAGCAAATTCAAATACTACTGAAGAAGCCTTCGAATATTCTGAGATTCATCATGACATCATAAAAGAGGACGAGGCTGAGCAGTATCAAGAATCAGAGGTATCAGTTCGGGAACTTGCACCAACAAAGTCTAAATTTGATTTTTATTATTCTGACTCTGACGAGGATGAAGAAGCTGAGTTTCTTGTACTAACTGCACCAACAATGAAGGATGAAACTTTCCATCCTCAGAATGCAGATCTTGGAGAATGCTTTGCACTAATGTTTGAAGACGATCTACCTAAGGCAACCAGTTCACTCAGATCAGAGAATGAAGACCAAAAATCTGACATTTCTTTACATTCTCACATTGATATTTCAAGAGCATGTATTTCACAGATGACAGATGAAGAACTGAATACTGAGATCCTAAAATTCATCTGTGAAGAAAAGGTGGAGCAAGAAGCAGAGCAAATAGAGGAGCAATTATCAGACAAAATTAAAGATACAGTGAATTCAGACGAAACATCACTGTTTTGGGGAGTACAATTTAGAGATATTACTCAGAAACTTGACAGAATGGAAATTCCATTCCAAGTCAAGCACCATACAAGACCTCCTGATCTTCTTTATTTCTTTTCAGGAATCACTGGAGCAACAAAGATCAAAAAGGTGGCACAAACACTGAATGAGACAAAACTCTTTTTGCCACTTTACCGTTGGAAGAGACCCTTCAAAAGCAACGCTCACATGATTATCTTTGATCGGACATCCAAAACAACGCTGAAACCTCTTTAACAGATAGATTTCAGTCACGTCTGGCTGAAGACGAAAAATTTAGCGCTAGCAGGGAGGCAACCCATGCAATTTGTTGTAATTTGTTTTCATATTTTGTGTGAACTTTTTAATTTTGTGTGTTATTTTGTAGGGAAAAGCACAAATTGAGCATTTTAAGACAGAAGGAATGGTGTTTGACAATCACAAAAAGGAGAGCTAATTCATTTGTGACGGCTGAGTAAAGAATTAATTCTTGAGACACATCCTAATGAATTTATATCAAGCGAGTGGCGTATTGCGTACACAATTATGTTGCCTTAATCATTGCTTTGATTCGCTTTTCTGTTGAAATTATCTTTATTTTCGTAGACAGGATCCATACTTTTTGACCTTTCACGATTTCTTTTGTTGTTTAGCTAACAAGCTTCCTTTGGAAGATACTAGTGCTATTATTACTCACCCTTTTCAGGTACAATAAATTCAGCCCGTCATTGCATCTTTTGAAGGCATCCAGATTTGAGAAAGAAATACATAAAAAATGGAAGCCACTTCAAGAAGACGAGTTGAGAACATCTGTGTGTTTTGCGGTAGTACTGTTGGTACTAAACCACAATACATAGAAGCAGCACAAGAATTGGGTCGAGTCTTAGCTGCAAGGAATATGCACTTAATATATGGCGGAGGCAATCTTGGACTAATGGGGATCGTTTCAAAGGCCGTACAGGAAGGAGGCAGTCACGTTTTGGGAATCATCCCAAAACCCTTGGCAGAGGCTAATCTTATTGGATCATCAAACGGAGAGGAACTGATCGTGCCAGGTATGTCTGAACGACTGGTTGAAATGATTAACCGTTCTGATGCTTTTATTGCTTTGCCAGGTGGCTTGGGTACATTCGAGGAAATTTTTATAGTTCTATCTTGGGCGAACCTGAACATACACCAGAAACCGCTTGGACTGCTCAACGTTGATGGATTTTATGATTTTCTTTGTGTGTTTCTTGATGATGCTCGGAGAAATGGGTTCGTGTCAAAACCTATGAAAGAACTCATTTTTACTGCTAGAACTGCTCCGGATCTAACAGACCAACTCATAGCCTATGAACCACAAGTTGACCCTATCATTTCAAAGATAAAATGGTCCGATGATGATCGTGGTAAGAGGCGTCGTGCTAATCTGGATCTTAACCTTTAATTTGCTTGTAGTAATTCAGCCAACCAGGTACTATCTTCTAAACTCTTCTTCTACTGTTTAAGACATTGGGGACAATGTCTCATTTAGGTTTGGGGGTGAGGAATAGTTAATAGTATTTGTTTGTATTGTGTTTTTTATTTTTAGTCCAATTTTTTTTTGAAAAATACAAAAAAAATTAATAAAAACAAAAGGCATATTTAAGCTAGGTGATGGTTTGGTGTCTTCCTTCACTCACTACCTTTCTATAAGGAAAAGATGTGAAGGCACCTAGATAATCATTCACTTGTAGCGTGTTGTGATAGACTAGTTTGGAGGACTCGTTGTTTATTCCTGACACCAAGCGATAAGAGCCTAAGGGGCTTGGGTATTTAAGTGAGCCTCGCTCCACCCTCCCTCTGGGGAATCTAAAACGGGAAGTCCATTCGACAGTTAGTTACACACCATAAACTGAGCCTTTGATTAAACTTTTAAAACCACATGTAAATTATAGTTATATGACCAGTAGAAATGTTTTGTTGTTATGTTGACTAAAAAGATGAAATTGGTAAGAAATAGCTGTGTAAGGAATTCTCACTCCTGAGACGTATTTCAAACCTAATTCAAAACAAGTTAATTTTTGTTTATTCACTTTTGAATTATTTAATCTGTAAATTCTCCATAAAACTGACTAAAATGAATCTTCATATACTTAGTTGGCAGATATTATCAACATACATGGTAACATACGGACATAGGATAAAATTGAAAAGATTGTAATATTCAGTACTATAGTTTAATTGGAGAAGCATCTCAAAAAAAAAAGTGATGGAATAAAAAAAAAAAATACATCTGAGATCCGAGTTATTAAGTCTGTAAGGGTATTTTAATACCTAGTGCCCTAAAACCAATTGGTTTGGGAGTCATTGGCCCAAAGCTTGTGACATGGATAAAAAATGATGAAAAATTTATTTATATATATATATATATATATATATATATATCTGAAGTCTGAGTAATTAAGTCCTTAGGGGTGTCTTAACACCTGATGCCCTAAAGCCAACTGGTTTGGGAGTCACCGACCTAAAGCTCGCTACATAGATGGAAGATATTGTATATAAATAAAAAATAGAGAAAAAATCAAAGAAAAAATCAGAAAAATCAGAAAATTTATTCCATTACTAAAAAAAGATGTGAATTCTGATAAAACTTTAGGATAAAAATATTACTCTCTTATCAACTGCACTTATGACCGTTGTGGGCAAAAATGAGTTGTTTAATATTTTGTTGGCTGTGTATATGAAGAATGGTAAAAATAATCGGAGAATTTACTTATTTAGTAATTTAGAATGAAACAAAACAACTAGTAAACTTGGAGTAGAAGTTTCACCTGATTAGTCACTAACATCTTTATTTTCTTTTCGCTTGTCTTTTTGCTTTTGTATGCATTAGTTTCACTACCATTTTACTTTTATAAAATGTTTGTGGGTATCATTGCTGTAAACCTTCACGAGACTACAACTCGTCCACTAGGGACACCTAGGGGATTAAAGGCTTGTTGCTTATGCTAAATGCAATCGTGATCCCTACGAAAGTGGCTTAGTTAAAATTTTATTATGTTATTTTTTTGCTCGAGGACTAGCAAAATGTTAGGTTTGGGGGTGTGATGAGTGATAAATGTATCACTATTTCCCACTCATTTAACTTAATATTTTGTATAGTTTCTTGAGTTTTGTGAATATTTTGATATGTTTTGTGTTATTTTGTAGATAAATAAAGTTTCAGGACATTCTGGAGGTGATTTGGAAAAAAACTGTGAAATTTGGTGAAATTTGGCAAAAAGGGTATTTTGGTAATTTTGGACGTCCCGACACAAATTTTGGTAATTTTGGACATCCCGACACCGAAATAAAGTTCCAAGACATTCTGGAGGTGATTTGGAGCAAAACTGTGAAATTTGACGAAAAGGGTATTTTGGTAATTTTGGGCGTCCCGACACCGAGGGTATTTTGGTAATTGCACCACCATGCCACATGTCAAAAATTCAACGAGCCGTCTTTTTTAGCACACCATGCCTCGTGTCGAAAATTCAGCGATCCAAAAAAAAAAATAATAATAATAAAATAATAAAAAAAAATCAGAAAAATAATAATAAAAAATTAGATTTTTTTGCCTATAAATAGATTTCGAATTTTTAGTTTCAAATGTACCAAATCCTCTGTAAATACTTAAATAAAAGAGAGTTCTTCTTATTTTCTTCTTATATTCAGTTTTATTTACGCTTTATAGTAGTAATTCTATCCATCTATGAGGGGGTAACTTCTCTATGCTGAGGTAATAAGGTAATACTTTTACTTTTGCTATTTAGATTAATCTCCCTTAAAAAATAATAATAAACTATTTAAAATCTGAATTAATAAAGGATACCGCCATTTTCGGACGGTTGGTTATTAAATTTAATCTGGTTAAACCTGGCTTAATGATGATACCACCATACTGGACGGTTGGTTTAAGTTTATATTTCTGTTCCGCCTTACGGCTGGTATATTTGAATTTGACTTAATCAGGATACCGCCATTCTGGACGGTTGGTTTAAAATATCACAAGATTATATATTATTTTATGGGAGATATCTAAATAGTGAATAGTAGAAGTTAATTCCTTTTACCTTAGCATTTCTTTTTATTACTTTTCAGCAATTTCATTTTATGTCTTTTAAGTTTATATCAGCTTTAGTTATGTGTTGTAACTAAGTTAAATATCTAGGGTTGTGATTAAATCTAATATCACCGGATTTAAAAAGGGTTAGATTATAGTTTGGGTAATTAAAGAGTTATTTGTTGAGTCATAATCTTAATGCTTTTTATTAATTGGCCATTAATAAAATTGATTAGGTAAACTTAAAATGAACTAGACATAGAGATTTTAAGTTTAAGACCTTAGTCTCAACAACCCACGATCTTCCTTAAGGATAGATAACCCTTTAATAGATTTCCTTACAGGATAGACATATACCTGTCGGGCGGGGTAGTCATAATTGGAACTTAACCTTAATGAATCTAGGTAATTTAATTGACATAGACATATGGTTCAATTGGATTATAACTAGGTATTTGTAAATGATCATTCGAAAGAGGCTTTTACATAATTTAGTGTTCCGGATTAATAATTCAATAATTATCCAACTATGATTTAACTACTTCATCTTTTAATTGATATTAGAAAGATTAACAACCCTAGATCTTTGAGTCTTTTATTTTCCTTAGTATTTTCTTTTGTCTTTTTATTTATTTATTTATTTAGCAAATCTTCAAAGCAGATCATTTCAAGCAATCATTCACTTCTCCCTCAATTAGATATTTGTAAATAAATAGTATCAACAACTAATAACAATAGTAGGAATTAAGTCCTCGTGGGATCGATATTTTTATACTACTTGAACGATACGTGCGCTTGCGTTATACGTGTGTGTTTACGCCGGTCAAGTTTTTGATTCTGTCAAACTTCTGGTTTTCTTGTCAGTGTTACCATGATCAGAAAGGGGGAATAATTCCATTTGGGTGATAGTAGACCGACTCACTAAAACGGTGCACTTTATGGGAGTAAAGACCACGTGTAGTATGGACCGATGCACGAACCTATTCGTGAAGGAGATAGTAAGGTTGCATGGAGTCCCTATCTCCATCGTGTCAAACCAGAACCCCAGGTTTACCTCAAAATTATGGAAAAGCTTCCACGAGTCCATGAGAACCAAATTGGAGTTCGGAACAACATTTCATACAGAAAGCGATGGAAAGTCTGAAAAGGTTATACATATATTGGAAGACATGTTAAAGGCGTGTGTAATGGACTGGTCGGGGAGATGAAAGCGATTTCTTTCAGAAGTGGAATTCTCTTAAAATAACAGTTAGCAAACAACCATTGGCATGACATCATATGAATCTCTATATGGTAGGAAGTGCATATCACCTATATATTGGGATGAAGTGGACGAGGCAAGATATATGGAAAAGCAAATGGTTAGACCGAGAATAGTATAAGAAACTAAAAGAGTAGTCGAGAAGATCCGGTTAAGAATGAAGATAGTTCAAATTTGATAGAAAAGCTATGCTAATAGAAGAAGTAAAGAGCTAAAGTTCGAAGTAGGAGAGAATGTATTTATGAAAGTGGCATCTATAAAAGGGGTAATGAGGTTCGGTAAAATGGGAAAGTTAAGTCCACGGTATATAGGACCCTTCGAAATACTTGACAAGGTGAACGATAGAGCATACCGTTTGGAATTATTGTTGTCCTTGCTAGGAGTTCACAACGTGTTCCACATATCAATGTTGAGGAAATATATTGAGGACCCGAGTCATGTGATAAATTATGAACCCCTAGGATTGGCCCCGAATTTGACCTATAAAGATAAACCACTCTGGATTTTAGCGAGAGAAGTAAAACAACTCTGAAACAATGAAATAACACTCATGAAAGTTCTTTAGAGGATCCAGACGTTTGAAGAAGCGACATAGGAAACAGAGAGAGAAATGAAAGCTAAGTACCCATAACTGTTCAGGTACAAGAATTTACTGTTCAATTTCATTGCATTACATTAATCATGCATAACACATAAACTATTTAAGTAGTGATATATATTGTATCATGGTTATGATTTTTATAAAAATTAGTTGAAAATGGATTTTGAAGTGGGCTTGGTGCAATTGCTATAGGGGAGGGTATATGGTAATTGTTGGAAAGGCTGATAGTAAAGGATTATTTATGGTAATGGTTAAATGTGTTATGAGGTAGAACATCAAAATCCCTATCGGTTGCCCTGTAGCGTGTACCAAGACCGTAGACCCATTAATCAGAAATAGTTTATCAATTGGTAAAGATTTATATTAAAATCAAAGTTTTCAAAGGTTATAGTTTAAAAAAGTCATCTTTCCATTCATGTATAGAAATTCCTTGCTGGGCTTAGGTTCACTGTGTCATGTGGTGTAGGTGATCACCTTTCGGACGATTATACTGACCTAGCAGTTGATATTTGCTCGACAGATCTATGACGGAGACTCATGTGACAAGGAACCGTATCGTTAATTTACAGTTTAGGTCATTAGGATAATAAATCTTTCGGGATGGATAGGTCTCGGAAGATCTAGTTTGTTGCTTTAGCTTATGCAGTACGGTTAACTTACAATTTGGATTTGAATAAAGTTATTTATCTTTTATGAATGACTATTAATTTAATAATATTATGATGTTTGCTCAAGCGTTTGATGAATTTAAGACTAGTATGGATGTGTTGGTAGCATTTCAACTTTATGCTCCTTTGGATAAGGTTTTTATAGGTCGAGATGTTATAGGGTTAATTTGGAGTTGATTTAGGGAAGCTTGAGCTTAGAACAGACCTTAGGGAATTTTGATAAATCCTTTAGTTTTAGGGGACACTCTTCATTTTTTTAAGATTTTCGGATACCCAATGCCCCATGAGCGACAGAGACAGGGTAGGGAAGTCTCTTCCTCATTTAGCCTACCTATGACCCCCACCCACTTCGTGTCTCCATATGTTTTAAGAATATATGAAAAATTCTTATAGAGATAGAAGAAACCCATCCCAGAGCGGGGATTCACTATACAACCATAGTAGTACCTATGGTTTGATAGAGCTCTAGCATAACGTTGATGGCAGAAATTCACCCAACATCCCGAACACGCCAACCTAAAAGTCATCCAGGGGTTCTATGTCAATACTTACGAGTATAGGCATCATTCAGTCATAGTTCGGGACAAGAAAATATACTTTGATACTGCAACCATCAATAAGTTGTTTGGTCTCTGTGACATTGCATATGACCAATACACTACACGGGCTGCACAAAAGAACTTGAATTTGTTTGTGTTGTAAACTTGTGTTCCAGAAGCACAATGGCTACTAGCGAAGGATGGTATGTCGCTCGCCACAGTGGCTAAAGATCTTCTGCCTGAGGCCCGAGTGTGGTTTGAGTTCATTACCCACCAACTGCTTCGAAGGGCTCAAATCACCATTGTCACTCAGAATCAAATGATTCTGTTGGCAACACTGATGGTTGGGGAGAGAATTGATGTATGCCGGATTATTTCTAATCAGATTTTCATCACCGCCAAACACTTTAGCGGAAACCTACCTTAACCTTATATTATCAAGGCCCTCTACAAAGGCTCAAGTACCTTTTGACCTGACAGAGGTGATGCAGAAGTCGAAGTGACTTATCAACCATACAACGATCGAGCAGTCCATGTCCATCAGGGAGGGGACAGCTCCCAAGCCACAGGCACCTCCAAGGGCCTCACCATTCCTCAGTGACTTGCACTCCTAGAATGTAGCGTAGAGCACACAGTTTTATGCCAAGCACGATTTGATCAGATGCTCTTGATGATAGCAAAACAATGTGCAATTGGACATGACATAATTCCCGATGAACCCTACATTCGAGGAGTATGTCGCTTAGCGAAGTCCTATAGCCGCAGACGCACTAGTGGCAGTAGAGGCGAGGGATTCTGATAGCAAAGATAGCTCGGATGGGGGGATTACTTTGATTTAGAGCATGCGAGTGACTTTTGACTGAGCAGTTACATCCCTAGTTTTTCCCGATAGTTTTTTTCCTTATCTTATCTTTTATTATTCTTATATGCCCATTAAGAACGATGTGACATCTAAGTTTGGAGGTGTATGCATTGTGTATATTATTTTTACAGCATGATTATTTGTTTCGCATAAAAACAAAACAAAAAAATAAAAAAAAATAATAGGCAGTGAAACATAAGTCTGATGATGAGGTTGTTTGCTTTAGTGTGAGATCATAGAAAATGATAAATGTCCAAATTACTTTTATCCGATGCATTGAGTAGGTGATCTAAGTTAGATTCATGTGCATTTAAAAATTAGTTTGTAACAGTAAGAACGTAGGTAGTCGACAAAGTCACTAGTTGAGAAAACTTGTTAGACGATGAATGACCATTTTCTTAGATATCTGTCTATTTGTAATTATTTATGGTGTATGAAACGTCTAGAAGAAAAAAAGAGGGAAAAAAAAAGAATAAAGTTTTGAGAAATAAAAAAAGAAGATAAAACACCTATAACCTTTAAGAATAAGTTATCAATGGGCGGGTGTTAGGACAACCATGAGGAGAAATGCTACCTTAAAAGGTAGGTGAGTCAAAAAAGGAAAAAAAGAAGAGAAAAGTCATACCATATTGAGCACAAGTAGGCAAAAACAAAATATTTTAAAGATATTTAGGTTGGTTTTGACCTATCAGATTCCAATTTTTGAGATGAAATCATTGAGTTGACTCACTTAGGAATTAAACACACAATGCGAGTCTGACGTAGATAATTTATTCAAGAAATTTGATTTAGGTTGAGATGAGCATTTTGAAGGTTTCTTTGATTTTGTTGTTGGGAATTCTCTGAGGACAATGTTATGCATAACTCCCTGGATTTTTTATTTGTTTAGTTTTATTTTATTTTTTGCACTTTTGGGATTGCATGTGTGTTTTAAAAGACGTTTGTGGGTGTCATTTCTGTAAGCCCTCACAAGACTATAACTCGTCCATTAGTCGTCTAGGGGTTTAAAGACTTGTTATATATGCTAAATACAATCGTGATCCATACGGAAATGGTTTATTCTAGTTTATTAAAGTTTATTTCTTTTGTTTTATTTCTTTTTATTTTTGCCAAAGGACAAGCAAAATGTTAAGTTTGGGGTTGTGATGAGCGGTCAATATATCATATTTACCACCCCTAAATATTACATTGTGTGAGTTAATTCGAGTTTCTTGAGTGTTTTAATGTGTTTTTGTTGGTTGAGATAAAATGGGATGAGCATTGGTGTAAATCATCGACTAAACGATGTGTTTTTGGGCATAAAATGCCTTAGAAGGCTCATTAGTGTGACTACGTATCCCCATTGGTGCACCAATGTAAATGGGGCACTTGAATTTCTATTTTATTTAGAACTCGAATTTCTTAAGAATGAAATCTTCCAACAACTCTAATATAAACACAAGCCCGTCCAAACCCTAAAAAATATAGTTTTGGAGACTCAAGAGCAGAGAGAAACACCCTCAGCAAGGCAATAATAAAACCTCAACCCAAACTGAAGATTAAAGCAGATGATCTTATTAAAACGAGTTCATTCTACATTTTTTCTCCTAGCTTTATATTTATGAGTTTTTACTTTGTAGTAATGAATTAATCGTGCTTAATAACAATTATTTTTAACTAATTCATTAGTCTAGGATTGTAATGGATTCTGAGCAATTTATTTAATTAAATTTACATATGTTTATTCTATTAAGTATAATATTGGGTTATTTATTATTTTTTACTTTTAATGTGTTTTATTGTCTGACCAACAATAGAATAGGTGTGGTAAACCCTTATGAATTTGAAAAGAGAATTTGGGTTTAACGTTGGGAATAATAACGCGTGATCTTTATTCTTAATGAATAGATTTCTGTGCAGGATAGAAATATACCTGAAGGGCATGTGTGGCCAATATTAGAATTTGTTCTTAATGAATTTAACTTGACTTAATTATCATTAGAATATAGTTAATTGAATTGAGTTAGGTATTTCTACCTGACCATCATAAGAGACTTGTAAAAAAATTAGTGTTATAGGTTAATAACCATGTTAATCACTCAATTGGATAAAAAAATGCATAAAACTTCTTCACATTCTTAGGTAAAGTTGCAATATTAAATCTGTTGGGAAGCAGCCGTGAGTGCGCAACGGAAAATCAAAATTATTATGCTGTTTTCCCTTTCCTCAAGACCCATTTGTTTTGATTATTCTACAAGCCTAGGCATGTTACTATATATTCTAAGCATAAAACTCATAAAACATGCAAAGAACATAAACCTAAACATGCTAACTATCATAAGAACTCTAATTAAAATAAAGAAAGAAAAAGACTTACTTGAACCGTAGACTCCTCCAGTCCTCCCTCAGATCTATAAGCTTTTCTCGAACTCAGCAAGCTCTTCCACATTCCAAATAGCCACCCAAGTGTGTGGCCTCCAAAGATGCACACACCAAAGCCAAAACTCAACAGCAAGACTACGCCTTGAGTGCACGGGTATTTTTCCCTTGGTGCTAGCCTAGGCAAATACCTCAAAACTTTTAACTCGAGGTTCATCTAGTCAATTAGAAGTAAGGATCCTCAAAAATCAGTGGCTTACTCTTAAACTTTAGAGTTGATCACTTATATAAACCCAAGATATGAAAGGTTTTGGTGTAAAAATTTGTGAAGAATTCTTTGGGTTTATATAGTGCTCCAAAGACAACAAAATTAATTTAGAATCCGATGTGGGATAAAAGCTAATTTAATCTTAGCCATTGGATCTTAATATAGTGGTTTAATGAGATTATAAAACCTTAATAAGAGTTTGGGCCGAATTGGAATTCAAAACAAATAACAAAATTTTTTTTACTATTCACGTGAATAATATTTTTTTAAAATTCCAATTCCTAAAGTGCCCCTATCGTCATTCACCAATCCCTAAGCCACTATGAAACCTCATAAATGATCTGTTCAATAATTAAACACATTGAACCATTTATAAACAATTCCTACATCAATAATATATGTTGTTATATTTGTACTGTGCACTGTTAACCATTGATTTTGACTTTGTTGTGTGTGACCTTTTGGGTTCCCCTCAAGTTGGACATGAAATGAATCGTGATAATTTAATCGAACATAAATTATCCTCCGATCAGATGGTCGTTCGATTTCAATGACCAAGGTTGACATCTAGCAACATGCCAAGGCCCCCAAATGAGAATGAAAGATATATATACCCATTATGTATGCGATTTACATATGATACGGTCCCTCGCCTCACTGTATCCCCACCTATTGACCTAGGGTACGGAAAGTGTCTACCCATATGGTCAAAGGTATGATGTTGATAGTGTCATGAATCGTGCTAACCTAGGAATCTCACATGATTCTTCCGCTGTGGCCACAGTCTCAAGCACTGATCACACATATCAACCCGTGAACTGGAATACTACTCTTATAAGAAAATATTATCCGAGAGAGTAACGATTCTCTATTGTATCTTTACAAACTTCACGTGTTCAACAAATGACCCAATCATACCCTTATGACCGGATCTTTTCAACCGGGGAAGGAGAATGTCAAAGTTATTTGATCCACACATAAGATTGTAAAGACCTAAAGTCTAAGGACTAGTCATATAATCGATACATGAAAGTTCTCACAGACACATGGGATAAACACTCCATATGAAAACTTTCGGCGGTCAGTTCGATGGACACGAGCAACTCATGCATCCATGTGATACACCAAGTGGATGGATCTCCGCTAGTAGCCTATGAGATCGGCTACCCCACTTAAGGGCAGATCATATCATCATGCTAGTCTCTCCGCTTTGTGAACGCCCAGATTATTCACAAAACTATGACTAGGAACATTTAAGAGTAATGATTCTCATAAGGCGTGGAAGCCATCGTCTTATTACTCCAAAGGCTTTATTACAGTGTTGATGATTCATATAAGTTATGTAAGACACGTATAATAAAGATTGCCATTTTATTATTTAATGAAAATATTACAAATACATGTACATATAGCCCATCCACAAGTTGGGTATAGAGCATATCCCTAACAATCTCCCACTTGCAGTATATCCAACTAGTATGAATCTGGACACCATACTCTCGGGTGTGCCTATCATGCTTTTGTTAAGTCAGCCCTTTAGTCAGAGAATCTGCAAGATTATCTTCTGTGGGTATTTTCTCTATAATAACTTCTTTTCTCTCAGCAATCTCCCTGATGAGATGAAATCGCCTGAGTACATGCTTGGATTTCTGGTGGGACCTTGGTTCCTTTGATTGAGCAATGGCGCCCATGTTGTCACAGTACATCGTGACGCCATTCTTTATCGCAGGAAGCACTTCCAGCTCCGTGATGAACTTCTTTATCCAGACTGCTTCTTTAGCTGCTTCAGATGCTGCAATATACTCGGCTTCAGTGGTGGAGTCCGCTGTAGTTGACTGCTTTGAGCTTTTCCAATTGACAGCACCGCAATTCAAAGTAAACAGATATCCTGTTTGCGATCTGCTATCATCCCTATCGGTCTGAAATCTCGCATCACAGTAACCAATGACTTTCATCTCAGAACAATCTCTGTATGTCAAGAACACATCCTTAGTTCTTCTCAGATACTTGAGGATTGTTTTGACAGCTGCCCAGTGTTGATCACCAGGATTTGCCTGATACCTGCTCGTTATGCTAAGAGCATAAGAGACATCAGGTCTTGTACATAGCATGGCGTACATGATCAATCTTATTGCTGAAGCATAAAGGATCCTACTCATACGCTCTCTATCTGAAGGAGTATGTGGACATTGCTCCTTAGATAAATTGATTCCATGACAAGTAGGTAAATTACCTCTTTTGGAATCTTCAATTTTGAATCTTTTCAAAACTTTATCTATGTATGTAGATTGAGAAAGCCCTAACAACCTCTTAGATCTATTACGGTAGATCTTAATGCCGAGGATGTAGGCTGCTTCTCCCAAATCTTTCATAGAGAAATTCTGAGATAACCATTGCTTGGTGGCTTGCATCATGGGAATATCATTCCCGATGATTAATATGTCATCGACATATAATACAAGAAATACAACAGCACTCCCACTACTTTTCATGTAAACACAAGGCTCGTCTACATTTTTGATGAAGTCAAATTCTTTGATTGTCTCATCAAATCGTATATTCCAACTTCTGGAGGCTTGCTTGAGTCCATAAATGGATCGTTTAAGCTTGCATACTTTGTTATGATCATCCTTAGATGCAAACCCCTCAGGTTGTGTCATATAAACTTCCTCTACGAGGTTCCCATTAAGGAAAGCTGTTTTGACATCCATCTGCCAAATCTCATAATCAAAGTGTGCAGCTAGTGCCAGTAAATTTCGAATGGACTTTATCATTGCAACATGCGAGAAGGTTTCGTCATAGTCAATTCCTTGGATTTGTCTATAACCTTTCGCCACCAACCTAGCGTTATAGGTTTGGATGTTGCCTTCTGCATCAATTTTACGCTTGTAAATCCACTTGCAGCCTATGGGTTTTATCCCTTCAGGTTCATCTACCAAGTCCTAGACTTGATTCTGATACATAAAGTCTATTTCAGATTGAATCAATGTCACACATTGCTTCGTCATAACTGGTGGGCTCGTCATTATCAATGACCTGATCATGTTCCTCATCAATATGGAAACCATATCTTTCAGGCTCATGTCTTTCCCTACCAGACCTTCTGAGTTTATAACCTTGTGGTTGTTCCGTCGCTGCCCTTTTGAGGGGCCTGGGGTTTAGTTCTATGTTAGTTTGTTCTTCTCGTACCTCATCGAGGTCAAGTCTACTCCCACTATATTTCTTGAGAAGGAATTCATTCTCTAGAAATTTAGCATTTCGGGAGACAAATGTTCATTGTTCATTTGGGACGTAGAACACGTATGCTCTTGAGTTCAAGGCATATCCTACAAACTTACATTTAACTGCCCTATCATCCAATTTGTTTGTTTGTGTGAGCTTGACATATACGTCACATCCCAAACTCTTAGATACCTAAGATTAGGACGTTTCCTAGACCATAACTCATATGGTGTTTGACTAACAGTCTTGGAAGGAACTTGGTTTAGTAGTAGTGTTGCAGTTTCTAAAGCAAGACCCCAAAATGAAAGAGGTAGATCCGTGCCTGGCATCATTGATCGGACCATATCTAATAACGTCTGATTTCTCCTTTCGGAGACCCCATTGTGCTGTGGAGTTCCGGAGGAGTCCAGTGGGAAACAATGCCATTTCTCTCAAGTAATCTGAAATTCGTTGCTTAAGTATTCACACCTCGTCAGACTTAGTGACTTAATACTTTTATTTAAACTGGTTTCTACTTAGCCTTGTTGAAGTCTTTGAATTTCTCAAAGCTTCATCTTTTTTACCGCATAAGGTACACATTACCCATATCGCGAATGATCATCGATTAAAGGAATGAAGTAGGAGAATCCACCTCTAGTGGTTGTTGTGTAGACTCTGATTTCGGCCAAGGTCCACAATCGATATTATCAATTTGTAGGGCGCGAGCAAATCCTGCAAGACAAATAGAACGAATAAGGAGCTTACTGCCCACCGGTATGGTAGAGACCGTAGACACTCCGACGCTCAAGTTAGCCTAAGCACCGATGAATGTAAAGTAAACAGAACAAGGCTTTTTATGTACTTCAACCTTCGATTGTAAGCCGTGAGGGCGGTGTGAATCAGTCTTGTCTTGATAATAGGGGTAGTATCTCTTTTCGATCCCCTCTATGTTGTCTTTCCTTCTTCTTTTATAGGTCTTGGTCCCCAGTCCCTTATCTGCCCGTTGGAGACATTTATTAATGAGGCTTTGATTCGGATGTTTCATATTTGGTAACTGACGATCTTGTCTTCTCCTTGAAACCGTCGACTTCATGGTAGTATTCATGAATGCGGATTCTTTCTTCAAGTTGTAACTGGTGCCCGTTGATCTTCTTTATGTTCAACAGGACTGGACCTTTGTGTAATATCTTCGTATGTGGGCCCAGTCTGCAGATGGGCTTCTAGTCTCGTGGTGTAATGTCGTTTTTGCCCCTAGGGTCAATTTTGGCCCAAACAGTTTGTCCCCTACTCTCTAAGTCTGGAAGTCCTTAGGCTTGGAGAGTACCTTTGTATGTACCGAGTGAATCAAACAAGTCTTCCTTGCTTTTGTTTATAGCTTGTAAGGGAGTGTCCTGTGCTGACCGAACCAGATTGCTTTTAGAAAAAATCTCGCTCGGCATGTCGTATGGATCCAGTGGGTGGCTCCGGACGTCTGAACCAGGTGGGAGTGGTTAGCTTTGAATATCTCATAGTGCGAATGAGCGTTATACACAGATAGTGAGAGTCCATAAATAGCCATTGACATGTCGTGTAAATTGGGGATATTCTTTGTCCTGACATGGCCCGTAGGAAGTCCCTGGACAAACTTACTCGACACTGTTGTATGGGAATAGTGAATAACATAAGTCATCTGGGGATGTCCCCTGTCGACTGAACCTTGAGATGGTTCAGGAGTGGTTTCACTCGACACTGTCGTATGGGACGAGTGAATATCATAACTCTAATCTAACTCGACATGAGTCATCTGGGGGATGTCTCATGTCGACTGAACCTTGAGGTGGTTCAGGAATGATTTCACTCGACACTGTCGTGTGGGACGAGTGAATACCATAACTCAGATCTAACTCGACATGAGTCATCTGGGGATGTCCCCTGTCGACTGAACCTTGAGGTGGTTCAGGAGTGGTTTCACTCGACACTGTCGTGTGGGACGAGTGAATACCATGACTCTCATCTGACTCGACATGAGTCATCTGGGGGATGTCCCCTGTCGACTGAACCTTGAGGTGGTTCAGGAGTGATTTCACTCGACACTGTCGTGTGGGACGAGTGAATACCATAACTCAGATCTAACTCGACATGAGTCATCTGGGATGTCCCCTGTCGACTGAACCTTGAGGTGGTTCAGGAGTGTTTCACTCGACACTGTCGTGTGGGACGAGTGAATACCATGACTCTCATCTGACTCGACATGAGTCATCTGGGGGATGTCCCCTGTCGACTGAACCTTGAGGTGGTTCAGGAGTGATTTCACTCGACACTGTCGTGTGGGACGAGTGAATACCATAACTCAGATCTAACTCGACATGAGTCATCTGGGGGATGTCCCCTGTCGACTGAACCTTGAGGTGGTTCAGGAGTGGTTTCACTCGACACTGTCGTGTGGGACGAGTGAATACCATAACTCTCATCTGACTCGACATGAGTCATCTGGGGGATGTCCCCTGTCGACTGAACCTTGAGGTGGTTCAGGAGTGATTTCACTCGACACTGTCGTGTGGGACGAGTGAATACCATAACTCTAATCTGACTCGACATGAGTCATCTGGGGGATGTCCCCTGTCGACTGAACCTTGAGGTGGTTCAGGAGTGATTTCACTCGACACTGTCAGTGGGACGAGTGAATACCATAACTCAGATCTAACTCGACATGAGTCATCTGGGGATGTCCCCTGTCGACTGAACCTTGAGGTGGTTCAGGAGTGATTTCACTCGACACTGTCGTGTGGGACGAGTGAATACCATAACTCAGATCTAACTCGACATGAGTCATCTGGGGATGTCCCCTGTCGACTGAACCTTGAGGTGGTTCAGGAGTGATTTCACTCGACACTGTCGTGTGGGACGAGTGAATACCATAACTCAGATCTGACTCGACATGAGTCATCTGGGGATGTCCCCTGTCGACTGAACCTTGAGGTGGTTCAGGAGTGATTTCACTCGACACTGTCGTGTGGGACGAGTGAATACCATGATTCTCTCTAACTCGACATAGTCATCTGGGGGATGTCCCCTGTCGACTGAACCTTGAGGTGGTTCAGGAGTGATTTCACTCGACACTGTCGTGTGGGACGAGTGAATACCATAACTTACATCTGACTCGACATGAGTCATCTGGGGGATGTCCCTGTCGACTGAACCTTGAGGTGGTTCAGGAGTGATTTCACTCGACACTGTCGTATGGGACGAGTGAATACCATAACTAAAATCTGACTCGACATGAGTCATTTGGGGGATGTCCCCTGTTCGACGTTCTCAATACCTTTGTATTTTGACCTAGCTTATCTGTTTATTAATTCCAAACCCTAGCGCGGATTACGAGGAGTTTTGGCGGGAATTTTGGCGCCAAATCGAGTAGGCGTGTATAAAAGGGTTGTGGGCGTTTCATTTTTCCTTATTTGGGAAGTCGAGTAAGGAGAGCTCTCAAGTGTTTCCCAAGGTATTCTTCATTAACTTCCTCTTGTTCTTCAATTCCTTTAAGCATTCATAGCAATATTCAAGCTGTTCTTAGGTAACTTTGGCTGTTTGATCTTTGGGTTAATGTGTTTAGTTTAAGAATCGTGTTTGTGGTTTTTGATCTTTAGGAGAGTAGATTACTAGAGAGTTTAATTGTTTATATGCTTGTTGTTTGGAGAATGTCGAGTGGAGAGTCTTTAGGCAGCCTGGGCGCCAAGATAGATAGTTATGTCGAATCATCGAGTGAAACTGAGGAAGAGGTAACGTACAAAGACTGGTCGTACGAGAAATTGATTGAGAAAGGTGTAGTTACCCTTGCCATGTCTCCTCGGGAGACTCCTACCGAGGCTATACCTCTAAGATCTATTCCTGCAATTGAGGAGCCGTGTGACTTTCCTTGCACCAGTGAGCCTACCAACTTATTATCCAGGAATCCTGCTAGTCGTATGACTGGGAAAATGCTGAGGGAACTCAGTTGTATGTATAGATTTCCTGACTCTCTAGAACTTCGTGTACCTTCGTCGACTGAGAGAATTGATTACAAGGTCCCGGGGTGGATGGGTTTTTACGTTCGTTCGTTTAAAGTGGGATTGAGGTTTCCTATTCCCAGACTGGTCTGGGAAGTGTTGAACCACTTTGAAATTGCTCCGTCTCAATTGATGCCAAACGCATGGAGGATCCTTTTGTCGATTGAGTGCTTAGCCTTTGAGTTGGGTGTACTCTTCGAGGTAAATGATGTTCTAGAGACATATTACCTAAAGGAGCATTTGAAAGAAAAAGGGAGATATACTATGATCCTTCGACAAAGAAAGAAGCATCTAGTCATTGGATTGCCGACTAATGATAGGGGAAACTGGCAGTCCTACTACTTCTTCGCAAAGGGTGAGGGTATATTTGGTTTGACTGGGGCTGGTCGAATCCCAGAGTTTTGGTGTTTGTCGAGTGAGTGACGTTCTTTTCTAAGTTATGAATTATAACTGTCTTTGTTTTTGAATAACCGAGGGTTTGTCGTTGCAGATCCTCTTCGAAACAAATCGTTCATCTCAACTGTTCGCTCCACTTCAAACGTCGAAGCAATTCTATCTCTGCCAGACGACGTAAGGAACTGTAAGGCCATCTTAGAGGAGAAGAGATTAAGGGCCACTCCATTGTGGAAGGAAATTTATCAGCGTGAAGGTAAAGTTCTGGCCCTCTCTAACGACGTTTTGGCCGTGATAAACTGTAGGTGGTCGATTCAAAATTTGTATGGGGTGAATAAAAAATATCGAGAGCCCCTAAAAATTGAGGAATTTTCATGCGCAGAGGAGATGATGTCTGGTCCATTCACAGTGGCTTCACTCGACGAAATGAAGAGCCGAAAAAAGTCGAGGAAACTGAAGAAGAGAGAGACAGAGGTCGAAAGAGAGACTGGCACCCAACATCGGGAGGTGATTTCAAGTGGGGGTGTCGTAGAAAAAGGGAAGTCGACAGACATTATCTCATCCGAGAAGAAAAGGAAGTCTGTCGCAGAGGTGGAAACTGAAGAGGACTCTGATACACTTATTTTGAAAGTTCCAAAAGAGTCGACCGCAATTTCAGACCCTTCGAGCATCGACTCATTCGTTGAGGGACTTCTACTCCAAGGGGATGAAGTGAGATTGGCCCAAATTGGGCCGGCGGAGGCCATGAAAAAAGCCATCGCTCTAAACTACCAAGTGAGTACCATCATTCCCCTTTTTTTTTTTTTTTAAACAAATTTGTCGAATGGTGTTCTGATTTGAATGTCGTAGGCCCTGGAATGTAGCTTGTTCTTGCGGAAGAATGCTGAATCCAACCAAAGAGGTTGAGCGAAAGTGAAGAGTCGTCTATTGAAGCTAGAGAAAGGAAAACTGAGGAAGTAACAATTGAAGGTTATAAGCGGGGGGGGTTTCGACAATTTGAAGAAGAGAACGAGTCGCTGTTGGACCAAATGGAGGATATCGCCATTGACTCTATGATGAAGAATAGATACGACTTGATGAAAGAATTTATTGCTGGAAAACACGTGGAATGGAAGCCTGAGAAGTGGATCAGCGAATATGAAAGGCACGCCGCTGGTATCTCCTCGTCGACAGAAGAGGAAGATGTAGAAATAGGAACAGAGGTAGAGATGAGAAAGGAGGAGGCTGAGCTAAATCCAACCAATGTAGAAGCGATGGTGGAAGTCGAGAAGGACACAGAAGAAGAAGAAGAAGAAAATGTGGCACAAACCGCTGTCCATTCCGAATCGGTGAATGTGGAGGGTGAAGGAGATGTTCCTACAAGCCTACCAACAACGACCGATGCAGACGGAGCTGACGTTTGATGTCGAATTGTTCAGCAATTATCTTAAACTTTTTGGTAAACTTGTATTTAGAATTGCTAGGATGGAACAAGATTGTATTTTGAATTACTATGTATACTGAAATGACGAATGGTTTGTTTACTTCGAATGTGAAGAATGGAACGAGAATCTATTGGATAGTTTTATTGCAATTTGTCGAACAACTTCTACAAACTTCTTTCTCTACTAATAGAATGATAACACTGAAAAGTAGACTGGTAAATAACTAATCGTCAAAACATCAAAATTACCGGATAAATTTTTTGAGGTGCACCGCGTTCCAGCTGTTGCGGATAGGTTTCCCCTCTTCGGTTTCCAACTTGTAGGCTCCTTTCCCAACAACTCCAGCAATTTGATAAGGGCCTTCCCAATTAGGGCCCAACTTCCCATCTCCACCTTCTTTCGTGTTCTGGAATACTCTCCGTAGGACCCAGTCACCGGTGCGGAATGTCCTGGTCCTGACGTTTTTGTCGAAATACCTGGCCGTCCTTTGTTGATAGGTGGCCAGTCGGATGAGAGCCGTGTCCCTCTTCTCATCAATCGTGTCGAGATTGAAATTCATCAGTTGTCGGTTGCTTTCGTCGTCGAGCCACTGGCATCGTGGAGAAGGGATGACTTCTTCGGATGGAATTACTGCTTCCGTCCCAAATGCCAATGAGAATGGAGTTTCGCCGGTTGAAGATCTCACGGTTGTCCGGTACGACCACAGGACTCCAGGTAATTCTTCCGCCCAGGCGCCCTTCGCTTTCTCCAACCTCTTCTTCATAGTGTTCAAGATCGTCTTATTGGACGACTCTGCTTGTCCGTTTGCTTGTGGAAAACGCGGCGTCGAGTAGTTTAGTCTGATACCCCAGTTCCTGCAGAAATTTTGAAAGTGATGGCTGATGAATTGAGATCCATTGTCGGTCACAATTTCTCTTGGAATGCCGTACCGGCAAATGATATTCTTCCATACGAACGTTTGAGCCTCCTTGTCGCGTATCCTAGCAAATGCTTCGGCTTCTATCCACTTCGTATAATAATCCGTCATTACGAGCATGTAGACTCGTTGGCCTGGTGCGACTGGAAGTTTTCCAACAATGTCCATGCCCCATTTCATGAACGGCCATGGAGACAAGATTGGGTTCAGCTTTTCTGGTGGTAGATGAGGGACCGGTGCGAATCTCTGGCACCTGTCGCATTTCTTTGTGAATTCTGCGGAGTCGAGTCTCATCGTCGGCCAGTAATACCCTGTCGAGTGGGCTCGGAGAGCCAAACTTCTACCACCTGAGTGGTTCCCACATTCCCCTTCATGCAATTCAGACAACACATGCTGGGCTTCGTCGTGTGTCAAGCATTTCAAGTATGGTCCCGACAAGGATCTCCTTAACAGCTGGCCTTCGAATACCACGAACCTTGCAGACTGTCTCTGTATCTTTCTTGCCAGCATTTTGTTTTCTGGAGCAAGCCTTTCTGCAAATATTCAATGATCGGTGTCATCCAACTGTCGATTGAACCGATGGCGGCAACAGCTGTCTCTTCCTTCCAAATTGCCGGCCAGTTCAGATATACTATAGGTATTGCTTGTGGTTTGTCACCTTCCAGAGTCGAACCGAGGGTCGCCAGTGCATCTGCCCGAGAATTTTCGTTTCTTGGGATCTGTTTTATGGAGAATTTGTCGAACGTGGTCCTTATATCGTTTACCTTCTGTAAGTAAGAAGCCATTGCCTCCCCCTAGCATGATATGATCCCTCGACCTGGTTGACAATCAGCTGAGAGAATCCGACGTTACTTCTATCTCCTTCGCTCCCAGTTCCTTGGCCAACAATAATCCTGCTATCAACGCTTCGTACTCGGCCTCATTGTTGGTTACTCGAAAACCGCATTTGACTGCCTGCTGCAGAACGTCGCCTGATGGGGTAGTAATCACCATACCGAGTCCACATCCCTTTCTGTTACTTGAACCGTCAACCATCAATTTCCAAGTAGTTGTCGGCTGGATGGAATTGATTTCAACGTGAGGTGTTGCCACCATTCCGGGAGCAAAGTCGGCCACAAAATCTGCCAAGGCTTGCGATTTGATAGCCGTCCTGGGTTGAAAGTCAATGTCGTGTTCCCCTAACTCAATTGCCCACTTCATCAATCTCCCAGATAACTCAGGCTTATGAAGAATGCTCCTCAGTGGATACGTCGTGTACACTGTTATGGCATGACCTTGGAAATAGGGTCTAAGCTTCCTTGCGGCCGTGACAAGTGCGAAGACCAGTTTTTGCATCAGGGGGTAGCGTGTCTCTGACTCCAACAGTGCTTTGCTTACATAGTAGACTGGCTGTTGACTCCCTGATTCTTCTCTTACTAAAACTCCACTGACCGCGTGTTCCGAGACTCCCAAATAAAGGTAGAGCCTCTCACAGTCGAGTGGTTTCGATAACAGGGGCGGCGAAGATAAATATTGTTTGAGCTGCTTCAGAGCTTCCTCACAAGCAGGAGTCCATTCGAATTTACTTGCTTTTTTTAAAACTGAGAAGAATAAAAAACTCCTATCGGTGGATTTAGAGATGAACCTGTTTAATGCCGCTATCCTCCCAGTCAGTCGCATGACATCCTTCGGGGTGGAAGGGGAAGGGATGTCGAGGACTGATCTAATCTGGTCTGGATTTGCTTCAATGCCTCGTTGAGTGACTATGTATCCCAAGAATTTTCCTGAAGCGACACCAAACGCACACTTAGTAGGATTTAATTTCATTCCGTACCTGTCCATGATGTCGAAGGCTTCTTCCAGATGGTTGAGATGTTGTTCTGATTCAACGGATTTCACCAACATGTCGTCAATATAAACTTCCATTGTTTTCCCAATTTGTTGGTCGAACATCCTATTCACCATTCGCTGGTATGTTGCTCCAGCGTTCTTTAAGCCGAATGGCATGACTTTGTAACAGAATATTCCTCGATTTGTAACGAAAGCTGTTTCTCTTGATCTTGAGGATGCATGAGGATCTGATTGTAGCCTGAATACGCGTCCATGAAGCTTAATAACTCGTGTCCAGCGGTCGCATCCACCATCGAATCAATATGTGGTAAAGGAAACGAGTCCTTTGGACAGGCTTTGTTCAAATCCGTGAAGTCGATGCACACCCTCCACTTCCCATTCTTCTTTTTCACTACTACAACATTGGCAAGCCACTCGGGAAACTGTACTTCTCTAACTGCTCCGTTCTGTAGTAACTTTTGCACCTCTTCATCAATGATCCGGTTTCTTTCTGGGGCGAACTTCCTTCTTTTTTGTCTGACAGGGGTGTGGTCTGGATCCACATGTAGTGCGTGAGTGATGAGCTCCGGATCAATTCCTATCATATCCTCATGTGACCATGCGAATGTGTCGTGTCGTCTTTTCAAGAATTCTATCAGGTCGGCTCGCAGTTTTGAACCCAGACCCGCTCCAACAAAAGCCTTGTGTTCCGTGAATTGAGGATGAATCTGGACCTCGTCGAGCTTCTCAATATTTGGTAGAGTAGGCTCTGACGCACTAGGCCCAGACTGTAATTGCTATGCCGGATCTGCTTTAGCCTTCAAGGTCGTTTGGTAGCAACTCCTCGACGCTAATTGATCTCCCTTTATCTCCTGAATCCCCCATTTAGTTGGGAATTTGATTACCTGATGATAGGTAGACGAAACCGCCCTCATGTCGTGAATCCAGGGTCTGCCCATAATCAAGTTGTAGGCCGATGGGCTGTCTAATACCAGGAAAGTAGTCATTTTATTAACACCTGCAACATAAACTGGGAGTCGTATTTCCCCCATAGTTAACTTTTGTTCTCCGCTAAAACCGATTAATACTGTCGTTCGCCTATTGATGTTATCCAATGCCGTTCCCATGTCGGTTAGAGCACTGGCAAAGATTATGTTAGCTGAGGAACCCGTGTCGACCAACACACGTTTGATCATGAAGTTCGCCACTTGAAGAGAAATGACCAAAGCGTCATGGTGAGGATTTAGGTCGTGTGAGTCCCCATCATCCGGAAACCCAATTACCAAACCTGTGGTAATTCCCTGAACAGACATTAGGGTGTGTGAAGCTTTGGTGGCCAATACCCTTGAGTGCCTTTTTGCTGCAGAATAAGTAACTCCACTAATTTCTGATCCCCCGAAATAACATTGACTGTGTTATCAATCGGGGGTGGTGGTGTTGGAATTTCTCCCTGTCTGTCTCTTTCATCCCTTCGGGACATTGTTGCCTTCCCCTTGTCCGTAAGCAAATCTTTCAAAAATCCCTTGTTCAGCAGTTCCAAAACCTCTAATCTCAAGGCAACACATTCCGCCGTCGTATGACCGTAGTCCCTGTGGAACTCACACCATTTCTTAGTGTCTTTTTTGGATGAACTATCCCTAGTCCTTGGAGGCCACTTCACTTCATTCCCTAATTTCTTCAACACCGAAACCAATTCTCCTGGTGAAATCGTGAAGTTGTAGTCTGGAAGCCGAGGCTTGCTTGTCGGTAGTTCCTCCCTGTGTTTATATGGCCGTTGTCGTCTGTCCACATTTTTGTAGAAGGGTCGACGTTCGCCCCTACTTTGGTTCCTCCCTTCGGTTCGAGGGGGGAAGTCCGTTTCGTGCCGCCTGGGAGCAACTGGCCTTCGGTTCACTTGTGCATTTGTTTCATCCACTCTTCTCTTATTTCTTTTATCCTCTTCCCACCTTATCTCTACTTGTGCTCGTGCCATGACCTGGTCCATTGTGTAGCACCTGAATTTCGTCAATTTCTTGTAGAGCCCGCTGTCATATAGAAGTCCATTCCTGAAGGCTTCAACTGCTGTAGGCTGATGGAGGTCCGGGATGGTTATTCTCTCACGGTTGAACCGGGCCACGTAGCTCCGTAATGTTTCCCCTCTTCTCTGTTGAACGGAGTTAAGGTCGTCTGTTGTTTTTTCCATCTTGCACGAACTTGCGAAGTGTTGCACGAATTTGTCCGCCAGTTCTTGGTAAGATTTGATTGACCTGTATGGAAGATTAATGAACCATGTCAAGGCAGGTCCCGCCAGAGTTTCCCCGAAGCACCTGCACATTCCGGCCTCCCACTGGCTCGGAGACAAACCGTTCGACATCATTTTGAATTTATAATGCATGACGTGGTCGTCTGGATCTGTGGTCCCATCATATAACTTCATTTCAGGTGGGTTGAATTTCCGGGGCAACTCTACTGCTACAATTGACTCCTGGAAAGGGGTATCTGAAATTGCTCCGGCCCTGCTTTTCCTGATCGGGAGTTTCACCCCTGGTAGTCGTGACATAATTGCTTCTTTGAATTCTACCATTTCTCTCCTGATGGAATTGGCCAGTTGATGGGTTTGATCAACAAGAGGGTCTGAATGTAGTGTGGCTGGGGGGTGATTGCCGTTTGGTTCGTCTGACATGGGTGGAGCAGTTGGATTACTTCGGTTATCTCTATCGTTAGTTTGGCCTTGAGGATTATGCAGAGGGTCGGATGATAGGTGATCTAACTTCTGTTGTAAACTTTCGTTGGTATTTCGCATCGTGAGATTTTCTTCTTCCAGGTTTGTGAGTCGTTCCTGGAGCATGGCAATTTGCGCCGCTAGTTGATCTGGGATCTGTTCGCTGCTTGAGGTCATTGTTGATTACTTTGTTGAGATGTTCTACTTCCTGTTGATTCACTCGTCTGCCCCACGGTGGGCGCCAAATTGTAGACTCTGATTTCGGCCAAGGTCCACAATCGAGATTATCAATTTGTAGGGCGCGAGCAAATCCTGCAAGACAAATAGAACGAATAAGGAGCTTACTGCCCACCGGTGTGGTAGAGACCGTAGACACTCCGACGCTCAAGTTAGCCTAAGCACCGATGAATGTAAAGTAAACAGAACAAGGCTTTTTATGTACTTCAACCTTCGATTGTAAGCCGTGAGGGCGGTGTGAATCAGTCTTGTCTTGATAATAGGGGTAGTATCTCTTTTCGATCCCTTCTTTGTTGTCTTTCCTTCTTCTTTTATAGGTCTTGGTCCCCAGTCCCTTATCTGCCCGTTGGAGACATTTATTAATGAGGCTTTGATTCAGATGTTTCATATTTGGTAACTGACGATCTTGTCTTCTCCTTGAAACCGTCGACTTCATGGTAGTATTCATAAATGCGGATTCTTTCTTCAAGTTGTAACTGGTAGGATCTGACGCACTAGGCCCAGACTGTAATTGCTATGCCAGATCTGCTTTAGCCTTCAAGGTCGTTTGGTAGCAACTCCTCGACGCTAATTGATCTCCATTTATCTCCTGAATCCCCCATTTAGTTGGGAATTTGATTACCTGATGATAGGTAGACGAAACCGCCCTCATGTCGTGAATCCAGGGTCTGCCCATAATCAAGTTGTAGGCCGATGGGCTGTCTAATACCAAGAAAGTAGTCATTTTATTAACACCTGCAACATAAACTGGGAGTCGTATTTCCCTCATAGTTAACTTTTGTTCTCCGCTAAAACCGATTAATACTGTCGTTCGCCTATTGATGTTATCCAATGCCGTTCCCATGTCAGTTAGAGCACTGGCAAAGATTATGTTAGCTGAGGAACCCGTGTCGACCAACACATGTTTGATCATGAAGTTCGCTAGACACTCCGACGCTCAAGTTAGCCTAAGCACCGATGAATGTAAAGTAAACAGAACAAGGCTTTTTATGTACTTCAACCTTCGATTGTAAGCCGTGAGGGCGGTGTGAATCAGTCTTGTCTTGATAATAGGGGTAGTATCTCTTTTCGATCCCTTCTTTGTTGTCTTTCCTTCTTCTTTTATAGGTCTTGGTCCCCAGTCCCTTATCTGCCCGTTGGAGACATTTATTAATGAGGCTTTGATTCGGATGTTTCATATTTGGTAACTGACGATCTTGTCTTCTCCTTGAAACCGTCGACTTCATGGTAGTATTCATAAATGCGGATTCTTTCTTCAAGTTGTAACTGGTGCCCGTTGATCTTCTTTATGTTCAACAGGACTGGACCTTTGTGTAATATCTTCGTATGTGGGCCCAGTCTGCAGATGGGCTTCTAGTCTCGTGGTGTAATGTCATTTTTGCCCCTAGGGTCAATTTTGGCCCAAACAAGTGGTGACTGACATTGGTCCGCATACATCAGAGTGTATGAGTTCTAATGTCTCCGCTGCACGCTTACCTTTACCTTTGAAGGGTAATTTGGTCATTTTACCAAGTAAACAATACTCACAAGTTCCATAAGGTTTATATTTGAAGGGTTTGAAATACCCATCCTTAGGTAGCTTAGTTAATCTTGTTTCATTGATATGACCTAAGCGACTGTGCCATAGAAGTGATTCATTGAGATTATTCGAGTTAACGTTGTATATATTAGAGGTTGAACATTCTTTGTTAGTTTGTAAGACATAGATACCATTATTCAAAATACCATCTCCATATTTTATTTCATTGAAATAAATAGAACATTCATAACAATTTATTAGGCATGAAAAGCCTTTATTACATAAAGAAGAAATTGAAATGATGTTCTTTACTAGAGAAGGTACATAAACACAATCTTCCAAGTCTAAAACTAAACCATTCGACAAAACTAATGAATAAGTCCCCACGCACAATGCAGCCAGTTTTGCTCCATTACCCATGCGTAAGTCAACCTCCCCATGACGGAGTCTCCTACTGTTTCTCAGGCCCTGCAAATTGTTACACAAGTGAGTCCCACAACCGGTGTCAAGCTCTCAAATAGAAGGTTCATAGTTTGGGGAATATAGTTCAATTATATACAACATACCTGAAGCATTGGGTTTCTTGGCCTCTTGGGCTTCCCTAGCTTCCTTGGCTTTCAAGGATCTGCAGTCTTTCTTCCAATGACACTTCTTTCCACAAAAGAAACATTTCCCCTTTCCCTTTTTCTTCTCCACCTTACCATTGGGCTTTAGGTGATCTGGAGCCTTGGCCTTGGCCTTATTTTTCTTTGGGCCTCGTGGCTTCAGGTCCGTACCCGTAAGCATGACGGAGGTTTTAAGTTCTGGTTTCAAGTCCTTCTCTGCTTGCTTTATCAGATTGTGCAATTCTGCTAAAGTAGTTTCTTTATCAGACAGATGAAACTGTATAATAAAGTTAGAGAATTCTTTTGTTAAGGACTGAAGAATTAGATCGTGGCCTATCTCATGATCCATGATGAACCCGAGGTTGGTCAATTTTTCAATGTGGCCAATCATCTTAAGCACATGTCCACTAACAGATCCATCCTTATACATTGTTTGGAATAAGGCACATGACACTTGGAATCTCACGGTATGAACGAAAGTTGCATACAACTCCTTCAAGTGAAAGATGATGGTTTGAGCATCCATATCTTCGTGAGCTTTCTGAAGTTCGTCCGACATAGAGCCAAGCATTATGCAAACTGCTTGCTTATCATCATCGACGTGTTTCTTCCAAGCATCAAATGTATCTTGGTCAGCATCTTCTGTGGGTTCATGGGGAAATGGTCTTTCAAGAACATAGAAAATCTTTTATTGTCGTAAGATAATTTTAAGGTTTCTAAACCAGTCATTGTAGTTGTCCCCTTTGAGCTTATGCTCATCAGGATGGAACAAAGTGATACTCTGTTTGCCATTTGAATGTTTGTGAAATATTTTAACCCACATGTTAAGAGAAAATGTTAAAATTAGGAATATGTTTTAATTAATGTTTCATAATAACATGGGCTTTTAATATTATGAAGTTGCTCCCACTCAATTGTTTTAAAATTTTAAGCAAATCGCATCAACCCCAATATGATGGATTTCTTGTGGGCAATGATCCCATTATCATCATTTCATAACTCTGACTAGGGCCGGTCGTTATAAAATATGATAATTAGGTAGGTTCCCAACCAATTTATGATATAAATCAAAATTCCTTGATCATTGGGTTGGGCAATCAAACATGCCATAACTTATGCTAATCCTTGTGGACACTCAATATTTTCCACTAAGTTATAAGACCATGCCTAAGGGTCACTGCGTCTTATGACTCAGAAAAGTCAAACCATTGTCAATAGTACGATTTAAGGACAAATTGGTATTGGTCAGTCTGGTAAAGCCTAGTCCTGCTAATACGGTTTAAGCCCTTTAGGTCTATACTTTACAATGAGAGGCAAATGTTAGACTTAAATTATTATTGAGGATTTTAGCAAGTTTAAGTCAATAACTGTCAAAAGGACTCTTCCATTGAAAATTCCCCAGATGGAGGGTGGAGCGAACTCTCTTAAATACCCTTACCTCTTAGGCTCTTATTGCCTTGGTGACAGGAATAAACAATAGATCCTCCAAATTAGTCCAACACTTTAAATATGCTTTAAGGTAAACTTTGAGTAAATGATTATCTAGATGTCTTCACAACTTTTCCTTTTGGCTATAAAAAGGTAGTGAGTGAAGGAAGACACCAAATCATTATCTAACTCTAGTAATACCTTTGGTTAAATTAACTTTAGTTTGGAAAGTCTTATTAACCCCTTGGTCTCAACCCACTTGTATCTTTTATAACGTCTTTTATTATAAACAAGTGATTTATATTTATTAGCCTTAAAGGTAATAAATCTCTAAGTTCATCATGAAATAATTACTTAGCTAAGGGATAAGCAATACACTCTCTATTTCTTAGAAAGTCTATAGATGCTTGCTCCCTAAAATAATCATGCCAATTCTAATCATACATAGAATCATCAAGCATATGAGTTTTAATATGTTGGAATTATTTTAGGCATTAAATAACCTTGATTAATATTTAATTATGATATTGCATTTTATTTTATTCAAATAAATTTACTATTCACGTTTTTCTGCAGATGCGTGAACTTTAAATACAATTTCATAATTCAAATCTTAACCAAATCATGCAAAACGTGTGCCTAAAATTAAGTTCAGGGTGTTAGCTTTCCAACGAGCTTTTAAAAACCCAATGTCGAGTTCAAATGCGTGAGAACTAATCAAAACAAAAATGGCGCGCTGATACCACTGTTGGGAAGCGACCGCGAGTGCGCAGCGGAAAATCAAAATTATTATGCCGCTTTCCCTTTGCCCAAGACCCATTTGTTTTGATTATTGTACAAGCATATGCATTTTACTATATATTCTAAGCATAAAACTCATAAAACATGCCAAGAACATAAACCTAAACATGCTAACTATCATAAGAACTCTAATTAAAATAAAGAAAGAAAAAGACTTACTTGAACCGTAGACTCCTTCGGTCCTCCCTCCAATCTACAATCTTTTCTCGAACTCAGCAAGCTCTTCCACGTTCCAAATAGCCACCCAAGTGTGTGGCCTCCAAAGATGCACACACCAAAGCCAAAACTCAACGGCAAGACTACGCCTTGAGTGCACGGGTATTTTGCCCTTGGTGCTAGCCTAGGCAAATACCTCAAAACTTTTAACTCGAGGTTCCTATCGTCAATTAGACTTAAGGATCCTCAAAAATCAGTGGCTTACTTTTAAACTTTAGAGTTGCTCACTTATATAAACCCAAGATATGAAAGGTTTTGGTGTAAAAAATTTGTGAAGAATTCTTTGGGTTTATATAGTGCTCCAAAGACAACAAAATTAATTAAGAATCCGATGTGGGATAAAAGCTAATTTAATCTTAGCCATTGGATCTTAATATAGTGGTTTAATGAGATTATAAAACCCTAATAAGAGTTTGGGCCGAATTGGAATTCAAAACAAATAACAAAATTATTTTTATTATTCACGTTACTATTCACATGAATAGTATTTTTTTTAATTCCAATTCCCAAAGTGCCCCCATCGTCATTCACCAATCCCTAAGCCACTATGGAACCTCATAAATGATCTGTTCAATAATTAAACACATTGAACCATTTAAGAACAATTCCTACAACAATCATATATGTTGTTATATTTGTTCTGTGCACTGTTAACCATTGATTCCGAATTTGTTGTGTGTGACCTTTTGGGTTCCCCTCAAGTTGGACATGAAATGAATCGTGATAATTTAATCGAACATAAATTATCCTCCGATTAGATGGTCGTTCGATTTCAATGACTAAGGTTGACATCTAGCAACATGCCAAGGCCCCTAAATGAGAAGGAAAGATATACATACCCATTTTGTATGTGATTTACATATGATACGGTCCCTCGCCTCATTGTATCCCCACCTATTGACCTAGGGTACGGAAAATGTCTACCCATATGGTCAAAGGTATAATGTTGATAGTGTCATGAATCGTGCTAACCCAAGAATCTCACATGATTCTTCCGCTGTGGCCACAGTCTCAAGCACTGATCACACATATCAACCCGCGAACTGGAATACTACTCTTATAAGAAAATATTATCCGAGAGAGTAGCGATTCTCTATTGTATCTTTACAAACTTCATGTGTTTCAAAAAATGACCCAATCATACCCTTATGACCAGATCTTTTGAACTGGGGAAGGAAAATGTCAAAGTTATTTGATCCACACATAAGATTGTAAAGACCTCAAGTCTAAGGACTAGTCATATAATCGATACATGAAAGTTCTCACAGACACATGGGATAAACACTCCATATGAAAACTTTCGGCGATCAGTTCGATGGACACGAGCAACTCATGCATCCATGTGATACACCAAGTGGATGGATCTCCGCTAGTAGCCTATGAGATCGGCTACCCCACTTAAAGGCATATCATATCATCATGCTAGTCTCTCCGCTTTGTGAACGCCCAGATTATTCACAAAACTATGACTAGGAATATTTAAGAGTAATGATTCTCATAAGGAGTGGAAGTCATCGTCTTATTACTCCAAAGGCTTTATTACAGTATTGATGATTCATATAAATTATGTAAGACACGTATAATAAAGATTTTCATTTTATTAATTAATGAAAATATTACAAATACATGTACATATAGCCCATCCACAAGTTGGGTATAGGGCATATCCCTAACAATATCTTCATTCTCATCAAGTTTTCCAAAGTAGTTTTAATTTTATGTTTTTATTTCATTAGTTTAATCAACTCTCTCTTATACCAATTTTTTAGTTTAGTTAAGTTAGGTCTAATTTTAGTATTAATAGGATAAATAATAAGCCCCTTTATGTTCGACATGTGACTTTTTATCACTATATTACTTGTGCAATACGTGTGCTTGCGTACGATAGTAAAATCGCGAACATGAGCCACATGACTGCCATTGCCATAATTACGACCATTGATAGCATGAATTCTGACAAATCCTCTAACTTATTCTCTCTTGTGTGGAGGTTGGTATCTGTCTTCCACTGGAGGATGAGGAGGAGGGTGGGAATTAGACACATAAGGACGAAACAAGCCATGTGTTTCATGAGATCCTCCAAATGATTGCTCATCAGGTTCCTCATGCCTAACTAACCTAGAAATTGCTTCATGAACTTCATTCCTCTCATCCTTGGAAGTTTTCCCAAACATGTGTTGTTCCATCCTTTCGAAAGTTCGCATGATTTTTTCTTGGCTCACTTTCATCCTCCTTGCTATTATATATGTGAAATTAACCAAGTCAACACTTAAATTTACAGGTGAAACTGTATCACTTGGGACTCCAACAATAGGTCCTATTGGAGTATGATCTTCCTGACTGTGAATTTCAAGAGGAACCAGATCCCTCTCAATTTGCTCCAATAGGTGTGGAACAATTCATTCTTATCCTTACTCTACTATTATATGAGCAACCTCCACATCAGATGTGGCAACATCTTTTCCAACATAACTTCTCGTCTTTGGGGATATCCTGTTATTGGGTCCCTCTCTGGGTGTGCCAAAATCACCGTTGGCTCCAAAAGTGGTGTTTTGCTGGTGAATCTCAACGTAAAAAAACTAACTTCTAATTAAGCGATTGTCTAAACTATAGGTTCTCCAAAGCCTGCATTGGATAAACAATTGAAATTTAAGAGGATGCTAATAAAAGACTAAGAATTAAAAATTTCTAAGAAAGAAACTTTAACTGGAATCAAATTCTAAGTTAGTAAATCATAGAGGACTCTTTACTGGAATTCAAATCTAAAATTTTAGAGAACTAAATCTAGGCTTGGTGGAATTAAAATAAATCCTAATTATAGAAAGAAGCTCGAAAACTACAGAGAGAAATTGAAAATTGGCATGTTGGGTGCTTTTAATCAATGTGTTGTAGAGAGTTTTTTTTTTTTTTTTTTGCTCCTACTTGGCTTATATAGCTCGTGAAAATAATTTCCTCAAAATGCTTCTCAACTTCCTGCGGATGTTTTGTTAACTTTCTCCATTCTCCAAGTTCTTGCATTTCCTGTCAACTTCCTCAAAGTATTTCTCAACTTTCTGCACTTCAGAAGGGGTGTGCATTGGTGGGACAACTCATAATAACTGACCGGTATAGTCACCAGTATGAAGTGGCTCGGTTCCAGGATATGTGCAAACTGTCTCAGCTCATTCGTATGAGACCGGTATGCCGATTCCAGTATGGGTATTCTTAGTGATGACCGGTATGGGACTGGTTTCCTAATTCCAGTAGCTATGTCTCGTGTTCAGTATGCTCCCGTAGTTAATTTCACTATTTTCCTGCCTAAAAATTGTAATTTGCTGCTTGATTTCAAAATGGACTCGTGAAGCAAATTGGTTTTGGGCTTTCTAATTGGGCAGAAATTATTTTTGGTGCAAACAGTTAGTTTTATAGTTATAGCAGTAGGATTATATTAATGGTGGTGAAGGAGATCTCTGAACTCTAAGTCAGAAAGGAGGTGATTGTTGAACACGGCTGCTAGTTCATGAATACCCCTGGCTGCGCAGTTTCGTTCAATAGTGATGTGGCGCAATCTAAGAGTTTGCATGAATTGAGAGACGAGGTTGCCTTGATCTTTTTTTTTTTTATTGGAGTGAAGGGAGCTCCCTTCATAACTTCTTTTAAATAATTTTGACTGTATTAATGTTGTGATGTTGAAAACAATACCGTAAGGGGTATTCGCCACAGCGAAGTGGTAAGGCCTTAACCAATCCTGGTGATACCAGGAAGAAGATGCACCATATTTATACTCAAGTTGTTCTTAACCAAACATTTGTGATATTCATTTTTAAACATGTATAGTACTGAGATTCAGAACCGTAATCGAGTAACTTCTGATGGTCTATTTCTAATTGATTTTTGATTCTGAAATGAGTTTTTTGTTTGAAATAAAATATGATTATTCTGCAAGTAGTCCTGCTAAGACCCCAAATTAATAAAGCTTTGTTATTGGTGTGTTCGTGTTTTAGGAATGAACTTCCAATTTTATTTCAAAGTGTCCTCAAGGCATCTTAAACAGGCAACTGTGTTAGCTGATCCAACGAGCTGTGATACATCAGTCTGTTCAGTAAATTGAGTATCTGAACAGTTGCAAGGTAAAGCAATTTGAGGAACACTTGGTACGAGTGATGCGCAAATTTCAAAAAGCAAATCGTCCATAAGACCAAATTGAACCAACCCATAGGTGGAACAAGGATTATCAGAGGCAAAATTGATGCAAGAGCTCCTGTGAAGAGACTGATTTTTCCGAAAATTTCTTGGTAGCTTGAATTGTTAGCTTGCAATTTTATTTGAGCCACTAATACAATGGCATGTAGATGCAACGTAACAAAGAATGCCAGCATCACCCTGTAGTGTGTCTCAAATGGAGTCACATCTTTAGTCTGGTACTTCACTTGAAGCAGGGTGCATGATGTATTAATCAGAAATATGATTATGGCGTAATACTGGATGGAGAAATTCAATCCTCCTTCGTGATCCCTGTCACCATTAGACAAAAGATTGTGTCAATGTAACTAGAATTGAACGAAAACATCTATAATTCCAGCGATCGGAAAAAAAAAACGTCTTATGTACTAACCTTTGAGAGCCGGAATTGTGATGATTGCCAGGCATTTTCTTTTGTATTTGAATGTCTTTATGACTGTATCTGAGCAATCTTTGGACTGGTGAGTGCTTTTATAGGCAGTGTCGTTACCTGTCGTTTTTGAAGCCGCTGCTTTGAGACGGCCAGTAAATAAAGTCCAAAAAGACCCGTATATTTGAATTTCCTATATGAGCTTCCGTATAACTGAGTGGCCAGTAAATTTCTTTTTCAATGAAAAGAACGAAATTGACAAATAATAGACTTAAATAAGAGTTCCAACAGTTTTTTTTTTTTTTTCATTATTCAAGATTTTATATTCATTTGAATATTAGTATTAACGACATTACCTAAACTCTTAGTTGAACAGACATGACCATAGTAAGAATAAGCTTCAAAATGTCTGACGTTGAGTTCAAGAACTGCTACAAATCTTTGTATTCGTCACAGCAATAATAGGCTTCTAAAAGATAATACAAGTGCTTATTGCTGTGTTTATCTTAAATAAGAATTTGGCTTCACAGTTAGTTTTATTTTCCTTAGCATCACCACTTTTTATGGCAACTTATTATCGCTTGTTTCTCTATCTTGATCGTTTGTGTATATATACTTGATAAGAGTTAAGGAAATTTAATTTTCTCTGCATCTAATTGTGAATCTTGTACATAATGTTTAATGTTTATGTCGTTTCCTATATATTTTAATATCATTTTTTCAAATACCTTTTTCGCGTCCTGGTGGCTTGGGGGTGTAGAGAAAAATTGCAGTTTAAGAAGGGATGGAATTGCATTATTTTACGGATAATGTTTGTTGTATAATTGAATCTTTAGGGCCTGAACATGTTGCAGAGGTGGTCTTGGGAAGAGACAAGATAGATGGTCGATTATGACTCCTACATTTGACTTAAAATTAAGATATCGAATCTAGAGAAATTTCTATTTTTAATATATAATAATATGACTTTATTATTTTTTTTTATCCATGTTGTTCAATTCCTTGATGATAGTGACAGTCGTATGCCGGAATCCTTTACTTATTTAAATATGCGACATTTGTTGAAGATGATTCAGAGGAAATATTATTTGATACACCCACCTCGACGTGCCAGTTGTGAAATTGCAGTACTTTTTATGCTCATATACATTACACTTCTTGTATATTTGCCCAAGCATAATGTAGATCTGCTCTAAAGTAGCAGGATTAAGGAATTTAATTAAATCAGCGTAACTAATATTGCGATTGGATTCTTTATGTTTATTTCACTTTTAGAAGCTCGCGTCTAACGCGATGGTTAAGGGTTAATTTTCTATCTTTTTGGACACGAACCCGAATCATGAAAACAGTCTCTCTATAAAAAAAAAAGATAAGATTGGCTACATTAGGATCTTCTCTAGATTGGGTTCTTGTAGAGCACGCCATGTCCACAGGGTAAGACATAATTCACTTTTGGCAATCAGGGAAGAATTGCAGGCATTGCCACTACCAATTGCTACTGCAGATGTGAGCGGGGAAGGTCAGAGTAGTGAAATTATGTAGCTGAGGTTGTGCATTAAGCTATTCATTCTATAGAAATTTGGAATAGAAGGAAAAAGTGGTGCAAGTTTTGCAGTCAATTTTTCAAGTTGTTGAACTCAGCCTATTTTAATACGACAGCAAGATAGCATTAGGATTATATTAATGGTGGTGAAAGGAGCTTCCTGAACTCCAAGTCAGACTAACAGGCAGTGGTTAAAGACGGCTGCTAGTTCATAAATACCCCTGGCTGCACAGTTTCGTTTAGAAGTGATGTGGTGCAGTCTAAGGGCTTGCATGAACTGGGAGACGAGGTTTCCTTTATCTTTTTTTTTTGTGTTGGAGTGAAGGGAGCTCCCTTCGTAAATCTTTTCCTTCGTAAATCTTTTTAAATAATTTGAATGTTGAATTAATTGTGGGGTTTTATTTAATATGGGTCATATATATTCACATATCTTCTTATAGTTTATCTTATTTCGAATAAATTCAGCTCAACATTTAATCATTGTTCATATTTTTTGTATGCCTGCTAGCTCATTCGTGTTTGATTAATTTCTTTCTATTTTTTTTTTCTTTTTCAGGTCTTCTGGACTCGATACTACATGCATGTTTGTTGAATTCATGAAGCCGCAGATGTTGAAGAACGCTAATTTTTAATTTGATTTTGGCATTTTTGGGCCATATTCATTTTTTTGAGTTGTCTTAAATTTTGAAGGGTCTCTAATGCTAGTTTTAAAAAAATAGGATCATTACTAATAAATGAAAAAAAATATTTCATATAATATACTTAAAAATTAATTTTTATTAGATTATTTTATCCTAAATCTTAGGATCCAGCATGCATGCCGCCTTTATGTGTGATGTTTTGGTTAAGAGTCTTTTGGCAGTCACTATTTGCCGTTTTCTATGATGGAAAATATGTGTCTACAAAAAGATGCAGCTACGGTATATATGTTGCCTGAAATAAAAAAAAGTATTCAAATTTATGAGATTGTGATTTCAACTGATTTCAACTTTCGGTTTTCCAGCAAACTAAATTTCCTAATTATGGATGTGTTACAGTTGTTTTTCGTTCCAATCATAAAATAAAAAATTTATCCCTCGAACAAACCACTCACAACTGTGAATTTATTTGGTTAGTAGGTGATAAGTGGTAAATCTATCACTATTTCCCACTCATTTAACATAATATTTTGTATAGTTTCTTGAGTCTTGTGAATATTTTGATGTGTTTTGTGTTATTTTGTAGATAAATAAAGTTTCAGGACATTCTGGAGGTGATTTGGGGCAAAACAGTGAAAATTGGACGAAAAGGGCATTTTTGTAATTTCCCGCGTCGCGACGCCCAGCACTTCAGCGTCGCGACGCCTAACGTGCACCGAGTCTTGCTAACGTGCGCCGGGTCAACAAGTCAGAGTTGAGAAGTTTGACTTTGCTAACGTGCGCCGTGCCACGTGTCACCATCACAACAGATCTGCTAACATGCGCCCGTGCCACGTGTCATCATCTTACGTTGCCGACAGTCGCCATCGCCACGTCATGCCACGTCAGCGTGACGTCATCAATGACGTCATCACAATAATTGAGTCTTAGATGCCTTGCCACGTGTCGCCTCCTCAGCATGCCACGTCGAACTGTTCCAGCGTCGCGACGCTGGATTGGTGTCGCGACGCCGGACCCCTACCGAGGCCTATAAATTCAGAACGAAATTTCAGATTTCAGTGTACCTTTCTCTCTCTCATCTCTTTGATGTAGAGAGAGTTTCTCTCTCTAAGTTTCTTTTAATTTTAGTTTTTTTTTAGTTTTTAGTTTTGTAATTAATTTTAATTACGTTTTGTAATAGTAGTAATTTAATTTTTACTTTTTACAGTTTTTACTATTCATGAGGAAGTAATTTCCCAGATAGGGTAAAAGGTAATTATTTAACTGTTACTATTTAGATTAATCTCCCTTAAAAATAATATATTCACTATTTAAAATACTGACTTAAAAAGGATACCGCTATATTGGTCGGTTGGTAATTTAATTTTAATATGGTTTTAAACCTGACTAATCAAGGATACCGCCATATTGGTCGGTTGGTAATTTAATTTTGGTTTCGCCTTTATGGCTGGTTGGACTTAATTTGACTTAATCAGGATACCGCCAGATTGGTCGGTTGGTAATATTATCACAAGTTTATATATTATTTTATGGGAGATATCTAAATAAGTAGCAGTAAAAGTAATTCCTTTTACCTTATCATTTTATTGTAATTTACTTTTCAGCATTTTTACTTTATGTCTTTTACTTTTCAGTTGTTACTAGCCCTAGTTATGTGTTGTAACTAAATTAGTTATCTGGGGTTGTGATGAATTTTAATATCACCGATTTATAAGGGGTTATTTTATAGTTTGGGTAATTTAAAGGTTTACTTATTAAGTCTTAAGCTTAATGCTTCTTGTTGTCTGATCACCAATAAGATTGATGTGGTAAATCTAAAATGAACTAGACATAGGGATTTTAGGTTTCAGCCTTAGACTTAATAGCTCACGATCTTCCTTGAGGATAGATAACCCTTTAATAGATTTCCTTACATGATAGGAATATACCTGTCGGGCGGGGGGGTAGCCATAATTGGAACTTAAACTTAATGAATCCAGATAATTTGGTTGACATAGACATATGGTTCAATTGGGTTAAACTGGGTATTGTGTCTGACCATCGACAGAGGCTTACACATAATTTAGTGTTCCAGGTTAATAAACCGATTTATTATACAAACATAAAATAATCATTTCATTTTTAAAATGATATTAGAAGAAATCACAACCATAGATCTTTGAGTCTTTTTATTTATTTTCCTTAGTATTTTCTTTTGTCTTTTTATTTATTTATTTATTGTGCAAAACCACATTCAATCAATCAAACAACCATTCTCTTCTCCATTCAATTAGATATTTGTAAATAAATAGATTCAATAATTAATAACAACAGTAGGAATTAAGTCCTCGTGGGATCGATATTTTTATACTACTAGAACGATACGTGCGCTTGCGTTATACGTGTGTGTTTACGCCGGTCAAGTTTTTGGCGCCGTTGCCGGGGACTTATTTTTCTTGAGTTAATAATTTTGAAGCTATCTAATTTACTTGTATCTAATTTTCTTTATTTTATCTGTAATTTTTATCCCTATCTTTTGTTTTCAGGTGATTAAAAAAATGGAACACTACTGGGAGATTGAAAGATCACGAGCTTTACTAGAAGATACACCCAAAATCTGGGAGCAACAGTCCGGTTTTCTGAGGCCTGTTGTCCAGCCCAACAATTATCACTGGATGCCAGAACCAAGCAATACCACATTTGCTCAACAGAACGCAATGGGGAGATGTGACATATGTAATGGTAACCACCCTAGAGATTATTGCGAATACAGCTACCATCCAGGGTGGCAGAGCTATCAAGATCCTTCATGGTATGACGAGCCATCACATTTCACAGAACCATATTTTCCATCTTATCCACCACCCACCTACAATGATCTTCATCAACAATCAGAACAATATGAGGAAGACTCATTGGTTGACATGCTTAAAGATTGGGTCAAGAAACAAGACGAAAAGTTGGATGCAATGTTTGAAACATGCCAGAATCAATTTGAAAGTATTCAGAGACAATCAACATCAATTCAGAGACTGACAGATCAAACGAGACAATTGATTGAAAACCAGAACTACGTACCTCAAGAATCATTTCACGATGACACTTCAGTAAAGGAAGAGGCTGAGCAGTATCAACAACCAGAGGTATCAGTTCAGGAGCCCGAACCGGCAAAGTCTCGATTTGATTTCTATTATTCAGATTCTGACGAGGATGAAGCTGATCTGTTTATACCAACTGCATCAACACTTGAGGATCAAACTTTCAATCCTCAAAATGAAGATCTTGGAGCATGTTTTACCATGATGTTTGAAGAAGATCTTCCTGAACCATCCAATCCAGTCATATCAGAGGATGAAGACCTAAAATCTGACATTTCTTTTCATCCTCAGGTTGATAATTTTGAAGCATGTATTTCACAGATGACAGATGAAGAGCTGAATACAAAAATTTTACAATACATCTGTGAAGAAAAGGTGGAGCAAGAAGCAGAGCAAATGGAGGAGCAACTGTCAGACCAAATTAAAGATCCAGAGCATTCAGGAGAAACATCGCTGTTTTGGGAAGTACAAATCAAAGATATCAACCAGAAGCTTGACAGAATGGAATTTCCATTCCAAGTCAAGCACCATACGAGACCTCCTGATTTTATTTCTTTCTTTGCAGGAACTACTGGAGCGACAGAGTTTAAAAAGGTGGCACGAGCACTGAATGAGACAAAACTCTTTATGCCACTTTACCGTTGGAAGAGACCCTTCAAAAGCAACGCTCATGGGATTGTCTTTAATCGGACATCCAAAACGACATTGAAACCTCCTTAACATATAGATTTCAGTCACGTCTGGCTGAAGACGAAAAATTTAGCGCTAGTAGGGAGGCAACCCATGCAATTTGTTGTAATTTATTTTTGTGTGTGAACTTTTTAATTTGTGTGTTAGTTTTGCAGGAAAAATTAAAAACGGAATTTTTCAGGACAAAGCAAGCCAGTGCAAGTGGGATTTTTACAAAATAAAAATTTGACAAAATCGCGAGGATATAAAGTTGATCCAGTAGAGACGGCCGAGTAAAGAGTCAGCTCTTGAGACGCGTCCCAGTGGATTTATCAGTCTAAAGACTTGATTTTGCCAAAAAAAAAAAAAACCCTAAAAATACCTAGCGTCGCGACGCACGGTCAACTTCAGCGTTGCGATGCTGGTACGATTACAGGTCTAAAAATGGGCAGCCACCAAGACAGATTTCATTCATCTTCTTCTTCTCTCAACAGCTACGGAGTCAAACCCAACAGAGACCAGAAGCTGAATCATCACCACCAACCACCAACCATCACCTCAAAACCGAGATTCACCATAGCCTCACCACCGAGCAAAACCCCGTCCTCAACTGAGACCAGAGACCAAACCGAGAGCCACCACCCACCACGCACGATCCAGCCAGCCGAGATCCACACCGTGAGCAACCACCGAGACAAACCCAGACCGACCGTGAGCTACCTGAGCCGAGACAAACCGGTCCATTGCCGAGCCGAACTGCCACTGTCTCGCCGAGTCTTAGCCACCACCGTCGAGATCGAAACCATCTTCATCCTTGCCGAGACCTTCATCGCCGGTTTCGACTACCACTGCCAACCACAGATCTTCCGAGCACCACCATCACCGAGCATCCTCCAACCTCGACCAGACCCAAGAACCGCACAAGCTAACCACGACCAGATCGAAACCACCGAGCAAACGAGCAACATCTTGACCATCATCACCACACCAAGCCGAGCCCACTACCGTGTCTTGCCGTGACTGCCAAAGCCGACCTCCGCAAGCCGAGATACTCCAAAACCGACCCATCACCCTCACTACCGAGAACAACCACGCCCAAAACAACCGAGCAGCCGAACCAATTGCTGAATCAGAAACTAAAATACGGTAATGATTTGATAAAAATTTGATTTGGTAATTGGGTAAACTGAAAAATTGAATTGTGAATTGGTTGATTGTGGATTGGATTACGAAGTGTTGGATTGTTGATAGTTTGATTCGTAGTCGTGGGGGCGAAGAGTTGAATTGGGGTATTTGTGGCATTTGATAGATTTAGGTTGTGTTGGATAATCAAAAATTCAGAGGAGATTCTGCCAAAATTTTAAAAAAGTGGCCAAATAGCGATCGTGGTAAGAACCATAATTTGGGCATAAATCTTAATTGGTAATTTTTCCTGTAAAATTTCAGCTAACCAGTTACGACCTTCTAAACTCTTCTTCTACTATTTAAGACATTGAGGATAATGTCTCATTTAGGTTTGGGGGAGGGAATTAATTGATTAGTACCTTGTTTTTAGTTTGTGTGTTATTTTTATTTTTAGTCCAAAATTTTCGAAAAATACAAAAATACAAAAAAAATTGGAAAATTTTCAAAAATTACAAAAATATTTTGCGTTTTTGTGTTTTTATTTTGACTAAAAAGGTGAAATTGGCAAATGATAGCTGAGTAAGGAGTTTCCACTCCTGAGACGTATCTTCAGCCTATTTCGAACCAAGTTAATTTTTGTTTATCTCCTTTTAAATTATTTAATTTGTGAATTCTCCTTAACACTGACTAAAATGAATCTTCATATGCTCAGTTGGCAGGTATTATCAACATACATGGAAACATACAGACATGAGCTAAAATTGAAAAGTTTGTAATATTCAGTGCTCTGGTTTAATTGGAGGAAGCATCTCAAAAGTGATGGAATAAAAAAAAAAATTCTGATGTACAAAAATAAAGTATCTAAGATCCGGATTATTAAGTCTGTAAGGGTGTTTTAACACCTACTGCCCTAAAACCAACTGGTTTGGGAGTCACTGGCCCAAAACTCGCTACATGGATCGAAGATGCTACAAAAAAATATATATATATATATATCTAAAGTCTGAGTAATTAAGTCCGTAGGGGTATCTTAACACCTGGTGCCCTAAAGCCAACTGGTTTGGGAGCCACCGACCCAAGGCTCGCTACATAGACGGAAGGTATTGTATATAAATAAAAAGTCAAAATTCAGAAAAAGCAAAGAAAAAATCAGAAAAATCAGAAAAATTTATTCCATTGCTGCAAAAAGGTGTGAAATCTGATAGAACTTTATGACAAAAAATTACTCTCTTATCAACTGCACTTATGACTGTTGTGGGCAAAAATGAGTTGTTTAATATTATGCTGGCTGTGTATATGGAGAATGGTAAAAATAATCGGAGAATTTATTTATTCGGTAATTTAGAATGAAACAAAACAACTAGTAACTTGAAATAGAAGTTTCACTTGATTAGTCACTAACTTCTTTATTCTCTTTTCGCTTGTCTTTTTGCTTTTGTGTGCATTAGTTTTAATACCTTTTTACTTTTGTAAAATGTTTGTGGGTATCATTGCTGTAAACCCTCACGAGACTACAACTCGTCCACTAGGGACACCTAGGGGTTTAAAGGCTTGTTGCATATGCTAAATGCAACCGTGATCCCTACGAAAGTGGCTTAGTTAATTTATTTAAGTTATTTTACTCTATGGTTTGCTCGAGGACTAGTAAAATGTTAGGTTTGGGGGTGTGATAAGTGGTAAATCTATCACTATTTCCCACTCATTTAACCTAATATTTTGTATAGTTTCTTGAGTCTTGTGAATATTTTGATGTGTTTTGTGTTATTTTGTAGATAAATAAAGTTTCAGGACATTCTGGAGGTGATTTGGGGCAAAACAGTGAAAATTGGACGAAAAGGGCATTTTTGTAATTTCCCGCGTCGCGACGCCCAGCACTTCAGCGTCGCGACGCCTAACGTGCACCGAGTCTTGCTAACGTGCGCCGGGTCAACAAGTCAGAGTTGAGAAGTTTGACTTTGCTAACGTGCGCCGTGCCACGTGTCACCATCACAACGGATCTGCTAACATGCGCCCGTGCCACGTGTCATCATCTTACGTTGCCGACAGTCGCCATCGCCACGTCATGCCACGTCAGCGTGACGTCATCAATGACGTCATCACAATAATTGAGTCTTAGATGCCTTGCCACGTGTCGCCTCCTCAGCATGCCACGTCGAACTGTTCCAGCGTCGTGACGCTGGATTGGTGTCGCGACGCCGGACCCCTACCGAGGCCTATAAATTCAAAACGAAATTTCAGATTTCAGTGTACCTTTCTCTCTCTCATCTCTTTGATGTAGAGAGAGTTTCTCTCTCTAAGTTTCTTTTAATTTTAGTTTTTTTTTAGTTTTTAGTTTTGTAATTAATTTTAATTACGTTTTGTAATAGTAGTAATTTAATTTTTACTTTTTACAGTTTTTACTATTCATGAGGAAGTAATTTCCCAGCTAGGGTAAAAGGTAATTCTTTAACTGTTACTATTTAGATTAATCTCCCTTAAAAATAATATATTCACTATTTAAAATACTGACTTAAAAAGGATACCGCTATATTGGTCGGTTGGTAATTTAATTTTAATCTGGTTTTAAACCTGACTAATCAAGGATACCGCCATATTGGTCGGTTGGTAATTTAATTTTGGTTCCGCCTTTATGGCTGGTTGGACTTAATTTGACTTAATCAGGATACCGCCAGATTGGTCGGTTGGTAATATTATCACAAGTTTATATATTATTTTATGGGAGATATCTAAATAAGTAGTAGTAAAAGTAATTCCTTTTACCTTAGCATTTTATTGTAATTTACTTTTCAGCATTTTTACTTTATGTCTTTTACTTTTCAGTTGTTACTAGCCCTAGTTATGTGTTGTAACTAAATTAGTTATCTGGGGTTGTGATGAATTTTAATATCACCGATTTATAAGGGGTTATTTTATAGTTTGGGTAATTTAAGGGTTTACTTATTAAGTCTTAAGCTTAATGCTTCTTGTTGTCTGATCACCAATAAGATTGATGTGGTAAATCTAAAATGAACTAGACATAGGGATTTTAGGTTTCAGCCTTAGACTTAATAGCCCACGATCTTCCTTGAGGATAGATAACCCTTTAATAGATTTCCTTACGGGATAGGAATATACCTGTCGGGCGGGGTAGCCATAATTGGAACTTAAACTTAATGAATCCAGATAATTTGGTTGACATAGACATATGGTTCAATTGGGTTAAACTGGGTATTTGTGTCTGACCATCGACAGAGGCTTACACATAATTTAGTGTTCCAGGTTAATAAACCGATTTATTATACAAACATAAAATAATCACTTCATTTTTAAAATGATATTAGAAGAAATCACAACCCTAGATCTTGAGTCTTTTTATTATTTTCCTTAGTATTTTCTTTTGTCTTTTTATTTATTTATTTATTGTGCAAAACCACATTCAATCAATCAAACAACCATTCTCTTCTCCATTCAATTAGATATTTGTAAATAAATAGATTCCATAATTAATAAAAACAGTAAGAATTAAGTCCCGTGGGATCGATATTTTTATACTACTTGAACGATATGTGCGCTTGCGTTATACGTGTGTGTTTACGCCGGTCAGTAGGAACCGCACAAACTTGACAAAAGACAAACAATATAATAAAGATGGAGATTTACATGGTTCAGCGGAAAATGGCTCCAACTTAGGTTCATGTGAGAAAAAGAAATGATTTTATTACCATCTGGAAATGACCAAACCGAGATGACAAAAAGGGTTTGAATGAATTACAACATAAAATATGGTCGGGTCTTGACTAGCCCGAGTTATCTCTCTTAATGTGTGGTCGAGTATATGACTCACTTTCTCTCTCTATCACTAACTTCTCTAACACTTTACAATGGCTCAAGTGTAATATAAAAAATTCCAACAAGGGAGAACCCCTTTTACAATGACTTCTATGTGGGGTTTTACGCAGCGGAAACGTGGTTCAGGCGAAATCGTAACTTTAATATTTTTAAACTTATCAAATAAATTATTCAATATCCAATATGAATAATTCATTCATATTTTACCTAAATATTTTATTCGATATCAAATAAAGACATAACAAATTTAGAAAACATCGTAAATTTTTTATGAAATTTTTTTCTGCAAAATAACATAAAATGCGTTTACAACCGAACCGACCAACCAATACCACACGGGGCTGCCCAGGTCAACCCCAATAGTACTTGGGCAGTTCGTAGGCTGCCCGAACAATGACCAATTTGTTGGGTTTTCTAGGTCAAACCAAGATCAATTAAGCAAATGAAATGTGTGAATACGCAAAGTAAAGTAGCGGAAATACTCACTTTGATCGGCTTAGATGTTGGCGGAGAGTTCAAAACTTTGCCTCCATGGTTGTTGCTCCAAGCTTTCTTTGATATATGTTGAGCTTCCAAGCTTTGTGAATGAGATTTCAAACTCATGGATAGGTCTCCATATCACCTCATTTAACTCCTTTGAGTGCTAGCTCACTTGGTTTTGAAACAAAACACAAGAAGATGGAGAAGAAGAAGCTCGGCAGTGAGGAGAGAAGAGAAATGTGTTCGCTGTGAATAGTAACGACATACAACTTCCAAAGTTGACTTAATTTATATATGAGTTTGTGTGTTGAAATTGGCTTGTGTGTAAAACAAGTAAAGCAAGCCTTACTTCTAATAAATCAAAGCCATAAAATATGCCCAACCACTTCCATCAAATGTCCAACAAGTTGATGTAAGTGGAGTGGGTCCCACCACTTTTAAATTCCAAATTTAAGTCGGCTAATCCAACACGCAACCTCGCTCGGGCCCGTGTTCGTAAAATTCCGAATTAACGAATTTTCCGTTGCGACTTAATTAAATCCAATTTAATTAAATAATGACGCCTAGCAAAATTATTACGGAAGTCGCTCGCGAATTAATTCTAAATTAATTCGTTTGCTTGGATTTTATTCCGCATTGAAATTTAATTTCAATTAATATATCCGATATATTATTTTAGCCCAAATAAATAAATTTAATAGTAAAATCCAATTTAACTATTAAATTTACTTTACCGATTAATTCCAAATTAATCGCGTTCTCTCTCCTCGACGAATTTAATCCCAGATAAATTCTCGACGCAATTAATCATATATTAATTTCTCTCTATGATAATTAATTTCCAGATTAATTATTGCCGTAATTAATCCCAGATTAATTCTGTTCGAGTCAAATATCATCGGTGAATCTTTGGGAGGCGACCCAAGAGATCCTTGGATATGTTGGTAGTAAATCCGGTCATCGGAGTATCCGAATACGTGCGTACCTAGTACCACGTTCTTACCGATTTACAAGACATGGTTGGCTTCTAGCAAAGCACCATGCCTACCCGATTCTCCATAAATATTCTTTTAAGGAATATGTAATATGTGTCAGGCGTAGTATATGTAGTATTGCGTATTGCGATCCAGTATCGGATGTCACATGCAAGGCCTGGGGCTGGAATTGTGTCTGCCCCGTACGAAGCATATATCGGATCTCTGGTAACTAGTCTCTATAATCTGATAAACATGACCTAGTCATATTATCCCGATGACTGCAGTACATAAGAGTACTAGTTCCGTATTCTACGTGATCATCATCTCCATATGACTGGAGTGATACTTCCATCTTGACATCACACCCAATACACTACGATTCTCAATATATCCAGAAGAGGGGTACACAGAACCTGTTAAAGCCCTGGACGACCAAAACCAAAGTATATTGATTGTCGCAAGTATTAGAGATGCAAGTCTAAGGTTAAGACCAAATACACCTACCCTGATTCAGACTCCCATAGACACATAGTCATACTACCAGTGGAATTCCGAGGGGTCTATCCAGAGCAAAGCTGTTTCCGTACCATCGGTAAACAAAACCTCCAATTACACTTAAATGAGTATCCAATACCCAAATATATGAAAACTATGCCGTTATGCTCCCATAACAAGCACAAGTACAATACTAGTCTATTCCGCATTATCGATGTCCAATCTCGATAATACTTCGACTAGAGATATTTTAATGATTAAACCTTAATGGATTAATATTGTCTCATATCTTATTAATCCGGAACTAATCATATGGACATTTACCATTTATATATCCTGATAATCCAATTACAAATGATAAAAGAGCAATTTCATTTGTCACATAGTTAATTTGCACAACAACACCATGTTCTGTACAAATAGTGATGCTATGGGTCATAATTGTCCAACAATCTCCCACTTGGCCTATAGCCAATCACTCAAGTGTCCTACACTTGAACTATGTACGGGTCGCTCAAACTTCTGATGAGAAACAACTTTCGTCAGCGGATTTAAAATATTATCATCTGATGCGATTTATTCGATCATCACATCGCCACGATGTATGATCCGACGAATCAGATGAAATAGTTGAAGTATATACTTGGATCGTTGATAAGACCATTAATTCTTTAGCCTGTGTTGTAGCCTAGCTCAGCAGCTGACAGAACTACTCCTAATCTAATTAGGAATTTTACAGATCCAAAATTGCTTCTTTTGCTGCCTCAGTTGTAGCAATATTCCGCTTTTGTTGTTTATTCGGTAACAGTATCTTGCTTGGAAGATTTCCAGCTCACTGTTCCGTTATTCAAACTATATAGTACCCTTTTTATGACTTACAGTCGTCTTATCGGTTTGGAAACTTGCAGCGGTGAACCCAGTCACTTCAAGTTCTCCTTCTCCATAGCTTAAGAAAGCATCCTTAGATCATCTAAGATACTTAAGGATGTTCTTAACATCAATCCAGTGACTATCACTTGAATTTGCCTGATTGTGACTCCTTATGCTCAAAACATATGAGACATCAGGTCACGTACATCTTTCAATGTATGAGTTCTCGGAGAGTGCCAACAAAATTTAGATCTATCCCAGTAGATCCTTATTTTTTAGAATAAAGGTTGTCTCTCCAAAGTAGTTTACGGTGAATTTTCATGAAAGCCAAGCTTTCATCGATTGTATTATGGGAATGTCATTTCCAAGAAATGATATGTCATCATTATATAGGACAATCATTGTCAGTGTACTCCCACTAACCGCCTTATATACAAAAGAATTAACTTCGTTTTGAATTAAATCATATACCATTATGATTACATCAAAACGCTGGTTCCAAGAATGCAATGTTTGCTTCAATCCATATATAGATCGAATTAACTTGCAAACCTTGTTTGCATGTTTTGGTGCGACAAAACCGTCAGGATGTTGTAAACATCCTCCAAAATATTTCCGTTTAATGAAAGCGTTTTTGACGTTCAGCTGCCATATTTCATGAATGAAACATGCAGCATTAGCAAGCATTATCCAAATGGATTTAATCATGGCAACTGATAAAAGGTTTCATCGTAATCGACACAATATTGATAACGATACATTTTCGCTACAAGCCTAGCTTTGTACGTTTGTATGTTGCCATCCATGTTTGTCTTCCTTGAAGACTCATATAGTACCTATAGGCACAATGCCTTTTGGTACATCAACCAGTGTCTAAACTTGGTTGGTATACATAGAATCCATTTCGGACTTCATGAAACTTTGCCATGAAAGGAGTCGATACCTTGTATCACTTCCTGATACATAGCCAGTTCGTATTCCTCAATAAGATTGACATCTTCATGAGGTGAGATCAGAAACCCATACCTCCCAGGTTGTTTTCTGACTCTCTCCGACTTACGCGGTTCTTGTGTATTCGAAGATTATGGTACAGTTTCATCCCTGATGAACTGTTTGTGTTCCGTTAAGGAATCGGTGCCTGGAACAGTATTACTCCGATTTTCATCGAGTTTGACTTTCCTCCCACTTACCACTACATATAGGTATTCATTTTTAGGAAAAACGCATGGAGAGCAACAATTAAATTGTTCTCTTGTGAGTTGTATAAGTACTATACTTTGGTTTCCCTAGGACAACCTACAAATAGGCACTTATTCGATTTTGGGTTCTATTTTGGTATCATCCAAACATATGCCTAGCATTCCCAAATCTTCAGGAATGAGAAACCCAGTTTCTTTCCTGTTCATATCTAATATGAAATATGTCTAACAGATTTTTCATGAAACCTTATTCAAAATAAGTATTGCACTGTTTAATGCGTATCCCTAGAAGGAAAATGGTAGCTCAGAGCGACTCATAATTAACCTTACTATGTCCAACAAGGTTCGGTTTCTTTGTTTGGACACACCGTCAAAATGAGGTGTTCCGAGAGGAGTCCTTTATGAAATAATACTATACTCTTTCAAATATTCGAGAAACTTATTGCTTAAGTATTTTCCACCACGGTCTAACCGTGACGGTTTAATACTTTAGCCAGTCTGTCTATTTGCTTCGAGTTGAAACTCTAAAGGTTTCTGACTTGTGTTTCATACGATACATATAACCATAACACGATTCCACATCTGTAAAGGTTACAAAGTATTCATATCCACCTCTAACATAGCTAGATATGGGCCCACTTACGTCACTATGAATGAGGGTTAACAAATCGGTGGCACTTGCACATTTACCAAGTAAAAGGTGTTTTAGGCACTTTGCCTGATAAACTAGATTCGTAGACATCATTTGATTAGAATCAAATCTGTCCTAGTACCCACTCTTTGAAAGTGTGATTATACGAGTCTTGTTAATGTGTCCCAGACAGCAATGCCACATATAAGTCTCATCTGATTAAATCAATTTGAGCTATTTGTTTGTCATGTTATACGTTTGAGATTCATTTATATTCAAACTATAAGTACTGTTATTCACATCTAATGTGCTTATCTCAATATCATCTTTATAAAATAAAACAATTAGTGTTCTAGAATATAAAGGTATACCCGCAATGGGTTAAACTTAGATATAGAGATAATATTTCTAGTCAAACTAGGTACATTATAACAGTTTCCTAATTTAAGTACATGCCCAAAGGGTAGTTCCTAAACTTAGGGTTCTACGGTTAAAACAGCGACTCTCGTCCTGTTTCTGACTTGTAGGTCAATCTCATCTGAAGCCAGTCTCCTGCTTATTAGCAGATCCCGCACATCAGTATATATATTTATGTACCACATCTAGTATCAAAATCCAATTTTGAAACTAATAGTGAACATGTTTATGACAAACATGCTTGAAGCCGGAGCCTTGCCCCGCCTTCACTTCCTTCATGTCTGCCTTGTCAATACGGCAGTCACGCTTCAGTGACCCCGTTTGCCACATTTTAGGCAGACATCTTGGGATATGTCATTTGTCTTCCTAGAAGACTGTGATGATTTTGCCTTTGCCCTTTTATTCACACCCTAGAAGCCTTCGGCCAAGCCTTGGCCTTCTGGGATGTCGAAGTAAGATGCGCCTTGCGCTTCTTGCCATTTTGCAAACTCTGGCTTTGTCTCATTGAGCATAGCCATTAACTCTCCAAGAGTTTTCTATTGCAATTCGTACTTCTAAGATCTAAGATTAGATCTATGAAGATCTTTAATTTCAACATCATGGTATAAGGATATAATCCTTAATTCTGACGACGGAATTAATGAGTCATTGCGGTAAGCATAATGGATTGAGCACTAGAGTTATCATCACTATGAGTCTTCCAAAACTCATGCTCTACTATTTGCTCAACTCCGGGCTCAGGCCCGAGATGTTTCTCTATCAAATAGAATAACTTCTCAGTTCCCAGGACTATCCTGAGGTTTTATTCCTAATTTGAAAATTAAAGCCGCTTAAAGACATTTTCTCCCAGGATTATGTTCTAAACGCTAATCTTTCAGTTATCTTGATTCCAATAGTCAAACTATCCAATCAACGATTTCAGGTACTATTGAATATAATAATTACTATAGTCTAACTATATAATCAACTATAATTTGATTGGTTAAATTCAAATATATTAATACTATAATCCAATTATATAATCAACTGTAAATTGAAGTAGTTTGAATACAGTCCAACTGTTCAATTAAAACAACATTTAAATATTAGTCCAACTAATATATATATTAATAAATAATGACGAAAATAAAATGAGCGCGTATTGGCAAGTATCTAAATGAAATTGCAAATTTAATACTTGCCTCCCACTATTTTTCGGCGAGCCTCTAACCCTCTGTTGAGTTCTCGGGAAACCTAGTTTCCTTGTGGGCTAGGATTCCGTTAAATAACACACAACCTTGACTTTGGCCAACAAGCTGTATGATATTTAACTAGGTAGATCTCTAAGATCAATTGGATCACATCCAATTCCTAGATCCAGTAGGTGGACATCCAAGTCCGAAACATATATCTAATATATGCCAATATATCCAATATATTCCTTAACCTTTTTCCTCTGAATCAACTAAGCATTGGCTTTGGCACAACAAGCTTAATGATTCCAGTTAAGCGGGACCCATTGACTTTGGAAAGCTTCGTAATCGATGTCGATGGACAAGAAGTGATCTTGACTTTGGCCAACAAATCACAACTTTGACAAGACATGCGATATGGAACAAAGCCTTCATGATTCAAACACATCCGCGATGGACAAAGGTCTTGACTTTGGCCAACAAACCAGTGCCAATCTTGGATCTTGAGAATGAATCACTCAATGGAAGGAAAACTCTTAATATTTGTTGAGGGTTTTTCGTGTAATTGGCAACCAATTAATTGTCTTTGATTAGGTCTCATCATACACCCTTAAGCATGCATTCTAAAAACATAATAAGGCGCAATAAATAAATTAATAATGATATGCTGATGGATATTTAAAACATTTTGTTCCTAGAACAAATCTCTCCATTTCCTATCTCCGGCTAGCACAAATCTTACTTCTACCCAATTACATAACACTTCTAAAGAAACCTCATTTACATTGAGGGGAATAGGTGAGAAGAGAAATACAAAGAGTCAAGAGGTAATAGGCTGGACACGCAGGTCCAATTTAATAAATTCTAAATTTATTACAACAATTTCCAAAATTGCCCTCACCCATCTAATATCCATCCGATATACATTATTCATACATCACATCCATGTATTCACACAAAGCATATTATCAATCAACCTAATCCAATTAATTAATCTTTGATTAATGATCATCCAATGTTCAAACAACGATTTGATTTGCGCGAGTCCAACTCGTTTTAAGAATAAGTACTCAAAGTACGAATTCTTGAATTATATCAAACTACAATATTAAATCCAATTTAATTTGTATTCAATACTAATTCTTTATTTGATTCCAAATTAAATAATTACACTTTTTAATGTGCCTTTGCGACTTAGATTCTAAATCTAATCTTTACGGGTCTCAAAGCCCAATTAACATCCAATGTCAATTTAATTAAAGTCTAATGGGCTTTCAATTAATTTATCATGGCATGGAATTTGGCAACCAAAGCCCAATAAGTAATCACCCTTTGCCACAAAATTAATTGTGGCCCATTAGGCCCAATTATCATATTTGGACTTTATGAAAATGGTTTTATGCCCAATTGGATCCAACCAATTATTCTAAACCAAACTTGGCCCAACCAAGCCCATTAAGCCCAAATACAACATTAATAGCCCAATTCCAAATTAAGCCTAATTAATTAAATTCCAATATTCCCAATATCACAATTCAATGAACTAAAGTGTATTAGCCATAATTAACTAGTTAAATTAATATTTCCAAAACACCAATTACACTAATTAATCATGCTTTAAATAATCAACTTATGTCCAACACAAATTGAAGCAAATGAAATGTGTGAATGTCATTCGGCCAAATGAAATGTGTGAATGCGCAAAGTAAATTGGATTAATCATGCATTTTTATATCAATTTGTTGGGTTTTCTAGGTCAAACCAAGATCAATTAAGCAAATGAAATGTGTGAATGCGCAAAGTAAAGTAGCGGAAATACTCACTTTGATCGGCTTGGATGTTGGCGGAGAGTTCAAAACTTTGCCTCCATGGTTGTTGCTCCAAGCTTTCTTTGATGTATGTTGAGCTTGCAAGCTTTGTGAATGAGATTCCAAACTCATGGATAGGTCTCCCTATCACCTCATTTAACTCATTTGAGTGCTAGCTCACTTGGTTTTGAAACAAAACACAAGAAGATGGAGAAGAAGAAGCTCGACAGTGAGGAGAGAAGAGAAATGTGTTTGCTGTGAATAGTAACCACATACAACTTCCAAAGTTGACTTAATTTATATATAGAGTTTGTGTGTTGAAATTGGCTTGTGTGTAAAACAAGTAAAACAAGCATTACTTCTAATAAATCAAAGCCATAAAATATGCCCAACCGCTTCCATCAAATGTCCAACAAGTTGATGTAAGTGAAGTGGGTCCCACCACTTTTAAATTCAAAATTTAAGTCGGCTAATCCAACACGCAACCTCACTCGGGTCCGGGTTCGTTTAATTCTGAATTAACGAATTTTCTGTTGCGATTTAATTAAATCCAATTTAATTAAATAATTATGCCTAGCAAAATTATTACGGAAGTCGCTCGCGAATTCATTCTAAATTAATTTGTTTGCTTGGATTTTAATTCCCGAATGAAATCTAATTTCAATTATATACCCGATATATTATTTTAGCCCAAATAAATAATTGAATAGTAAAATCCAATTTAACTATTAAATTTACTTTACCGATTAATACTAAATTAATCGTGTTCTCTCTTCTCGACGAATTTAATCCCAGATAAATTATCGACGTAATTAATCCTAGATTAATTTCTCTCTATGATAATTAATTCCCAGATTAATTATTGCCGTAATTAATCCCAGATTAATTCTGTTCGAGTCAAATATCATCGGTGAATCTTTGGGAGGCGGCCCAAGAGATCCCTGGATATGTTGGCAGTAAATCCGGTCATCGGAGTATCTGAATACGTGCGTACCTAGTACCACGTTCTTACCAATTTACAAGACATGGTTGGCTTCTAGCAAAACACCATGCCTACCCAATTCTCCAGAAATATTCTTTTAAGGAATATGTAATCTGTGTCAGGCGTAATATGCGTAGTATTGCGTATTGCGATCCAGTATCGGATGTCACATGCAAGGTCTGGGGCTGAAATTGTGTCTGCCCCGTACGAAGCATATATCGGATCTCTGGTAACTAGTCTCTATAATCGGATAAACATGACCTAGTCATATTATCCCGATGACTGTAATACATAAGAATACTAGTTCCGTATCCTACGTGATCATCATCTCCATATGACTGGAGTGATACTTCAATATTGACATCACACCCAATATACTATGATTCTCAATATATCCAGAAGAGACGTACACAGAACCTGTTAAAGCCCTGGACGACCAAAACAAAAGTATATTGATTGTCGCAAGTATTAGCGATGCAAGTCTCAGGTTAAGACCAAATACACCTACCCTGATTCGGACTCCCATAGACACATAGTAATACTACCAATGGAATTCCGAGGGGTCTATCCAGAGCGAAGCTGTTTCCGTACCATCGGTAAACACAACCTCCAATTACACTTGCATGAGTTTCCAATACCCAAATATATGAGAACTATGCCGTTATGCTCCCATAACACGCACAAGTGCAATACTAGTCTATTCCGCATTATCGATGTCCAATCTCGATAATACTACGACTATGGATATTTAATGATTAAACCTTAATGGATTAATACTGTCTCATATCTTATTAATCCGAAACTAATTATATGGACTTTTACCATTTATATATCCCGGTAATCAAATTACAAATGATAAAAGAGAAATTTCCTTTGTCACATAGTGAATTTGCACAACAACACCATGTTCTGTACAAATAGTGATGCTATGGGTCATAATTGTCCAACACAATTCAGTGTTTGGGCAGTCGTAACCTGGTTAGCTCAAAATTACCCAGTAAAGTCATTTTTCGCCATTTTCACTCCGAAATAATTTTTGGCAATTATTCTGATGCCTAATACACATCTAATACATTTAAACACCATAATTTTCATCACGGAAATTCTGAAATTTTCAGATATGATCAGGAAATAAAATTAATCAATTTCATGCTTTAAATATAATTTTCTCAACATTAATCTAATTAATATATACACCAATCAAAGACACCACAAATGAAGAACTCAATAAAAATTCTAGGTATTATTAGAGTATTCATAATACTCTAGAATTGTAATCTATCATCATATGATAAAATTAATTGATATTACACTAATATTAATCAATATTACTTCACACATGCATCTAACCTCTCAATTCATCATTAAAATCAAAATGTCCCGAAATTTAAGAAAGTAAGAAAATCCTAAAATAATTCTAGATACTCAAAAACAAGAAATAAATTCTCTAAGCTTAAGAATATTAAAAATTACCTCAAATCTTCAAATTTCTTTAAGCTTTATTCTTGATTTGAAAATTTTATCTCAAGATTCTCTTAAGAATCATTTTGGAAACTCTTTAAATGGTGAGGGATTTATGGCCAAGACAACTTACGAAAGAGAATTTTTTTTTTCTTACTATATATATGTGTTGGCCGAAATATTAGGGGAATGTTTGGTCAAAATACTTAATTTAATAAAATTAATTAATAAAGCTTTTAAGTTGACAAAATCTAATTGTACACTTCAACTTTAGAAGCCATGGCATAAGTAACCATTAATAATCAAACATATTACATAACAATTATGAATTATAAATATTATTTAAATATTTAAATATATTTAAATATTTAAATATTTAACATTTAAAAATCTAAATAATTAATTAATATGATTATATATATATGTATTTTTATTTACACTAGATAAAAAAAATACATATATTAATGACATGTGTCAAAAACTCATTTGAGAATTAATTTATTTGTATTTAATAAAATCATGTATTAAATATAAATACACATTAATTAGTAAATGATCGAAATGTCCCTAAACATGTGTAACTTCGTTTAATCGTTAAACAATTTGAATTAGCTCATTTAATCCGATAAAGTATTATGAATAATTGGTATTATTCATAACGTGTTGTCCAAGTGCTGAACGAGTACACTTCATATTGTGGGACTCTCTAAGTTCATGTTTATCCTCCACAAAATACAATTTCGTGTCCATAATTCATCCACTCGTAAATTATAACGACCATAGATAATCTTGCTAAACTATTCAAGTCGAGGTCATTGCATACGTATAATCCTTTCGTCACAATCTATCCATATTATACCGGAGATATAGATGGGAACGTGAAATCCCTAAGGTATAATATTGTAACATCCCCAATCCGGGAGATGCTACTGGCAGGGAATAGGCCGTACTATCCCCCTAAGCCACTGACTTCTTAACTATAAGCAATGCTAATACTTTTCTCAATATTATTTCATATATGGAACCAATGCCCAAACCCTCAACATGGTATGTAAAACAAAATATACACGACTTTACAAAAAAAATGTCATATTTCTTAATAACCTTATACATGAAAATTTATATGCAACTTTGTAATAAAAAATTTCTGAAACTGGACTTTATTTGACTTGACTACACTCAACTTTTGACTAGACTTGGTAGACCAAACACCCTAGTGATTGCCATCAGTATCCATCCTCCCGAGCTCGTCCTCCATAAATACCTACAAAATAAAGAAATTGGGAGTGATGGGTTAGATCGTTTGAACGATCTAAGTGACTGGACAGTTTAAAAGTAATACTAAAAGTGCTTTTGAAAATCCATGGTTCTAAAACCAAATTCAACTCAAATTATCTTTCCTGAAATCTCTTCTATTAACTGATACAACTTTCTTCCTGGAAAACTTTTTCTGAAAACTGCTTTTGAAAATCTGGTTCTGAAAACCTTTATCTGAAAGATCTGTTCTGAAAACTATTTTCTGAAATATCTGTTTCTGAAAACTATCTCTGAAAAATGTATCTGAAAAACCTGACGCATGGGGGTGTTACGTATCGACGTCCCCCAATAAGCCTAACTAGAGCAATGAGTGTAAATCTATGACATTTGGGAGTTATGTCCCCCAAATCATGCCACTACATGTCCCTGAACTAATGGTCTTGTGGCATTACGTATCGCCAACCCCCAAGCCACTAAACTAGAACTGGGGGTGCAGATCTATGCTACCCTCCAAGCTCTGAATCTAGGATCTAGAGGCATCTGTCATCCCTAGTCATGAACTAGGATCTGGGGGCGTTACGTATCGCTGTCCCCCAGTCCTCTGTTGGGTTTCTATTAAGTCCCAAGATCGATTTCAAGCAAGAAACATGTGTGAAATACAACAATGAAGAATGGCAGAATCATACTTACATCGAACGGTTATGCGATGCGAGGGACGACAAAAAAATTCAAGCTTTTGCTCCATGATGCTCACGGTTTTGGGCTCCATTTTTGTCCTCCATTTTCGGTCCTTCAAGCTCCAAGATTGGTGTGCATTCCATGCCCACGGGTGAGTTTCCCTATCACCTTCGCAAGACTCTGAAAGTGAGCTAGCACCTTGGAAATTTTGCCACAAAATTCCCTTAGATTCTCCTTGTGTTCTCGGCATTTGTAGATTTTGGAGAGCAAAAATGGCCATTGGCCGAGAGTTGTAGGAGAGGAAAGAGAGAAGAAAAAATGTTTTGTTGGTTGTGTGGATTTGTGTATCTAATACACTAATTCAAAAGTCAAATACCAATAATCAAATAAATGGTAAATGGCTTTTAATTCAACCAACCACCACCATGAATCAATAGTGACGTGTTGTCAATCACTCAAAGTGACTAGACATCACATCAATCAATTGACTAGTGATTTGACGCTTGATGTGACTTGTGGGCCGCACTTGAATTCGAAATGCGAGTGCGCCCGCAAACACTCCCGGGCTCGGGTTCGCTAATTCCGAATTAACGAATTTTCCATTGCGACGTAATTAAATCAAATTCAATTAAATAATTATGCCTAGCAAAATTACTATTCACGTCGCTAGCGAATTAATTCAAAATCAACTCATTCGTCCAAATTAAAATCTAATTTTAATTCCGCATCGAAATCCAATTTCGTATAATATATCGAATATATTATTTTATCGATTAATTCCAAATTAATCGTTCTCTCTCTTTAAATGATATTTTATCACAGATAAAATATCTCCGTAATTAATCCTAGATTAATTTTCTCTCTGTTATAATTAATCCCAGATAATTAAAGTGCGAGTCATACGTCATCGGTGAATCTTTGGGAAGCGACCCATGAGATCCCCGGATATGTTGGCAGTAAATCTGGTCGTCGGACTATCCGAACACGTACGTACCTAGTACTACATTTTTACCGATTTACAAGACATGATTGGCTTCTAGCAAAGCACCGTGCCTACCCAATTCTCCAGTAATATTCTTACTGGAATATGTGATCTATATCAGGCGTAGTATACGTAGTATTGCGTATTACGATCCAACATCGGATGTCACATGCTAGGCCTGAGGCTGAAATTATGTCTGCCTCGTATGAAGCACATATCGGATCTCTGGTAACTAGTCTCTATTATCGGATAATCATGACCTAGTCATATTATCCCGATGACTGCAGTACAAAAGAGCACTAGTTCCGTATCCTACGTGATCATCATCTCCACTATGACTGGAGTGATACTTCCATCTCGACATCACACCCAATACACTACGATTCTCAATATACCCAGAAGAGGCGTACACAGAACCTGTTATAGCCCTGGACGACCAAAACCAAAGTATATTGATTGTCGCAAGTATTAGCGGTGGAAGTCTCAGGTGAAGACCAAATACACCTACCCTGATTCGGACTTCCATAGACACATAGTCATACTACCAATGGAATTCCGAGGGGTCTATCCAGAGCGAAGCTATTCCTGTACCATCGGTAAACACAACCTCCTATTACACTTGCATGAGTATCTCATACCCAAATATATGAGAACTATGTCGTTATGCTCCCACAACGCGTACAATTGTAATACTAGTCTATTCCGCATTATCGATGTTCAATCTCGATAATACTACAATAGGGATATTAATGATTAAACCTTCGTGGATTGATACTGTCTCATATCATCTCAATCCGGAACTAATCAAAGGACCTTTCATCATTTATACATCTTGGTAATCTAATTACAAATGATAAAGGGCAATTTCCTTTGTCACATAATTAATTTGTACAACAACACCATGATCTGTACAAACAGTGATGCTATGGGTCATAATTGTCCAACAATCTCCCACTTGGCCTATAGCCAATCACTTAAGTGTCCTACACCCGAACTATGTACGGTTCGCTCAAACTTCTGCTGAGAAAATGCTTTCGTCAGCGGATTTGCAGTGTTATCATCTGATGCGATTTATTCGATCATCACATCGCCACGATGTATGATCCGAATGAATCAAATGAATTGATTGTAGTATACATCTGGATCGTTGATGAGACCATTAATTCTTTAGCCTGTGCTGAAGCCTAGCTCAGCTGCTAACAGAACTACTCTAATCTAATTAGATTTATTATCGACTCAAATGGCTTCTATTGCTGCCTCAGCTGCAGCAATATTCCACTTTTGTTGTTTATTTGGCAACAGTATCTTGCATGGAAGATTTCCAGCTCACTGTTCCGTTATTCAAACTTTATAGTACCGTTGTTACGAATAGTCGTTATTATCGGTTAGGAAACTTGCAGCAGTGAATCTAGTCACTTCAAGTTCTCATTCTCCATAGTATGAGAAAGCATCCTTAGTTCATCTAAGATACTTAATGATGTTCTTAACATCAATCCAGTGACTATCACTTGGATTGGCCTGATTGTGACTCCATATGCTCAAAGCATATGAGACAACAGGTCGCGTACATTTATTTCAATGTACGAGTTCTCGGAGAGTACCAACAACTTTTTAATCTATCCCAGTAGATCTTTATTCCTAGAATAAAGGTTGTCTCTCCCAAGAATTCTACGGAGAATCTTCATGAAAGCCAAGCTTTCACCGATTGTATCATGGGAATATCATTTCCAAGAAATGACATATCATCGTTACTTAGGATATTCATTGTCAGTGCGCTCCCATTAACCTCCTTATATACACAAGAATCATTTTCGTTTTGAATTAAATCATATACCATTATGATTACATCAAAACGATTGTTCCAAGAACGCAATGCTTGCTTCAATCCATTAATGGATCGAATTAACTTGCAAACCTTGTTTGCTTGTTTTAGTACGACAAAACCGTCAGGATGTTTTAAACATCCTCCAAAAGGTTTCCGTTAAGGAAAACAGTTTTGGCATTCAGCTGCCACATTTCATAAATGAAACATGCAGCTTCAGCAAGCATTATCCAAATGAATTTAACCATGGCAACGAGTAAAAGGTTTCGTCGTAATCGATACAATGTTGATAACGATACCTTTTCGCTACAATCCTAGCTTACTACGTTGTATGTTGCCATCCATGTATGTCTTCCTTGAAGACTTATATTGTACCAATAGGCACAATGCCTTCCGGTACAACAACTAGTATCCAAACTTGGTTGTTATACATGGAATCCATTTCGAACTTCATGGCACTTTGCCATAATAGGGAGTCGATACCTTGTATCACTTCCTCATACGTAGTCAGTTCGTATTCCTCAATAAGATTGACATCTTTATGAGGTGAGATCAGAAACCCATACCTCCCAGGTTGTTTTCTGACTCTCTCTGACTTACGTGGTTCTTGTGTATTTGAAGATTATTGGTATAGTTTCATCCTTGATGAACTATTAATGTTTCAATAGGATTCGGTGCCTGGAATAATATTACTCCGATTTTCATCGAGTTTTACTTTCCTCCCACTTACCACTGCATATAGGTATTCCTTTTAGGAAAACCGCATGGTGAGCAACAATTACATTTTTCTCTTGTGAGTTGTATAAGTACTATACTTTGGTTTCCCTAGGATAACCTACAACTTAGGCACTTATCCGATTTGGGTTCTAGTTTGGTATCATCCAAACATATGCCCAGCATTCCCAAATCTTCAGGAATGAGAAAACCCGGTTTCTTTCCTGTTCATATCTAATATGAAGTCTGTCAAACAGATTTTATGGAACTTATATCAAAATAAGTATTCACTGTTTAATGCTTATCCCTTGAAGGAAATGGTAGGTCAGAGCGACTCATGATTAACCTTATCATGTCCAATAAAATTTGGTTTCTCTGTTCGGACGCAGCATTAAATTGAAGTGTTCCGGGAGGAGTGCTCATTGAAAGAATACTATACTCTTTCAAGTATTTGAGAAACTTATTGCTTAAGTATTTTCATCATGGTCTAATCATGTTGTTTAATACTTTAGCCGATCTGTTTGTCTACTTCGTGTCGAAACTCTTTGAATTCATCAAAAGTTTCTGATCCGTGTTTCACAAGAAACATATAACCATAACGTGATGCCACATCTGTAAAGGTCACGGAACATTCATATCCACATCTAGCCTAGCTAGACATGGGCCCACTTACGTCACTATGACTTAGGGCTAACAGATCGATGACACTTACACTTTTACCAAGTAAAAGGTATTTTAGGCACTTTGTCTATTAAACTAGATTCGTAGACATTATTTGAATAGAATCAAATCCGTCCTAGTATCCACTCTTCTAAAGTGTGGATATACGAGTCTTGTTAATTGTGTCCCAGACAACAATGCCACTTTAAGTCTCAACTGATTAAATCAGTTTGAGCTATTTTTTGTCATGTCATATGTTCGAGATTCATTTATATTCAAATATAAATACTGTTATTCACATCTAATGTGTTTATCTCAATATCATCTTTATAAAATGAAACACTTTAGTGTTCTAGAATATAAAGGTATATCCGCAACGGATTATACTCTGATATAGAGACAATGTTTCTAGTCAAACTAGTTACATTTTAACAGTTTCCTAATTTAAGTACACACCCGAAGGGTAGTTCCTAAACTTAGGTTTCTACGGTTAAAACAGCGACTGTCGTCCCGTTTCCGATTCGTAGATAGATCTCAACTGAAGTCAGTATCCTGCTAACCAGCAAATTCTGCACATCAATGCATATTTATGTACCACACTCAGTATCTAAAATCCAATTTTAATACTAGTAGAGAACATGTTTATGACAAACATATTTGAAGCCGGAGCCTTGCCCCTCTTCGATTCCTTCATGTCTGCCTTGTCCATACGACAGTCACACTTCCAGTGACCCCGTTTGCCACAGTTTAGCCAGACATCTTGGGATATGTCATTTTTCTTCTCATAAGATTATAATGATTTTGCCTTTGCCCATTTTCCACACCCCAGAAGCCTTTGGCCAAGCCTTGGCCTTCCGGAATGTCGAGTAAGATGCGCCTTGCGCTTCTTGCCCTATTGAAAACTTTGGCTTTGTCTCCTTGAGCATAGCCATTAACTCTCCAAGAGTTTTCTATTGCAATTTGTACTTCTAATATCTAAGGATAGATCTATGAAGATCCTTCAATTTCAATATCATACTATAAGGATCTAATCATTAGTTATGATTAAGAAATTAACGAGTCTTTGCGGCAAGCATAACGGATTAAGCACTAGAGTTATCATCATATGAATATTCCAAATATCATGTTCTACTATTTGCTCAACTGCGGGCTTAGGCTCGAGACGTCATTGTATCAAATAAAGTAACTTCTCGATTTTCAGGACTATCCTGAAGTTTTATTCCCAATCTGAAAGTTAAAGCCGTTTAAATACATTTTCACCCAGGATTATCTTTTAAACACTAATCTTTCAGTTATCTTGATTGCTATAGTCCAACTATCGAATCAACGATTTTAGGTATTATTGATTATAACGATTACTATAGTCTTACTATATAATCAACTATAATTTAATTGATTAAATCAAATATACTGATTACTATAATCCAATTATATAATCAACTATAATTGAATTAGTGTGAATACAGTCCAACTGTTTAATTAAAACAACGATTAAATATTAGTCCAACTAATATATTAATTTATTTGACGAAAAATTGAAATGAGCGCGAATTGGAAAGTAACTAAACGAATATTGCAAATTTAATACTTGCCTCCCACTATTTTTCGGCGAGCCTCTAACCCTCTGTGGAGTACTCAGGAAACCTTGTTTCCTAGTGGGCTAGGATCCCGTTAAATAACACACAATCTTGACTTTGACCAACAATTGTATGATAATTAACTAGGTAGATCTCTAAGATCAATTGGATCCCATCCAATTCCTAGATCCAGTAGGTGGACATCCAATCCGAAACATATATCTTATATATGCCAATATATCCAATATATTCCCTAACCTTTTTCCTCTGAATCAACTAAGCCTTGGCTTTGGCACAACAAACTTAGTGATCCCAGTTAAGCGGAACCCATTGACCATGGAAAGCTTCGTAATCGATGTTGATGGACAAGAAGTGATCTTGAATTTGGCCAACAAATCACAACTTGGACAAGACACCGATATGGAACAAAGCCTTCATGATTCAAACACATCCTCGACGGAAAAAGGTCTTGACTTTGGCCAACAAACCAGTGCCAATCTTGGATCTTGAGTAAGAATCACTCAATGGAAGGAAAAACGCTTAATATATGTTTAGGGTTTTTCGCGTAATTGGCAACCAATTTATTATCTTTGTTAAGGTCTCATCATCATACACCCTTAAACATGCATTCTAAATACATAATAAGGCGCATATAAATAAATATAATAATGATATGCGGATGGATATTTGACACATTGTTCCTAGAACAAATCTCTCTATTTCCTCTCTCCCGCTAGCACAAGTATTTACTTCTACCCTTACATAACACTTCTAGAAACCTCATTTACATTGAGGGGAATAGGTGAGAAGAGAAATACACATAGTCAAGAGGTAATAGGCTGGACACGCAGGTCCAATTTAATAAATTCTAATTTATTACAACAATTTCCAAAATTGCCCTCACCCATCTAATATCCATCTGATATACATTATTCATACATCGCATCCATGTCTTCACACAAGCATGTTATCAATCAATCTAATCCAATTAATTAATCTGAATTAATGACCATCCAATGTTCAAAACAACGATTTGATTTTGCGCGAGTCCAACTCGTTTTGAAGATAAGTACTCAAAGTACGAATTCTTGAATTATATTAAACTACAACATTAAATCCAATTTAATTTGTATTTAATACTAATTCTATATTAATTCAAATTAAATATTACATTTATTAATGAACCTTTAGCGACTTAGATTCTAAATCTAATCTTTACGGGTCTCAAAGCCCAATTAACATCCAATGTCAATTTAATTAAAGTCCAATGGGCTTTTAATTAATTTCTAAGGCATGGACTTTTGGTCAATATGGGTCAAACCCAAATACCAAAAACCATTTAAGGATCACCCTTATTTGCCAAGAAACAAATTTAGGCCCATTAGGCTCAATTAAATTAAAGGTCCATTAAGTCATATTGGACTTTATGGATATGGTTTTGGGCCCAATTGGATCAACCAATTAGCCTAAACCAAACTTGGCCCAACCAAGCCCATTAAGCCCAATCACAACTTACAAGCCCAATTCCAAATTTGGCCCAATTAATTAACTTACAAAATTCCAAATTCACAATTAATTAATTTAAAGTGTTATCCATAATTAATTAACCAAATTAACATTTCCAAACATAAATTTACACAATTAATTACGCTTATATCATCAAAACATGTCCAACACATTTGAATCAAAAAATCAATCATTTTCATGCTTCACATGTCACGGAATTTAGGGTTTTATGTCCAATCCAAAGTATCCAATTATTAAATCTCAAATTAACATTCCCAAATGATTTCAACTCATCCAATGATCAAAATCAAAAAAAATACCATGACTTAGGGCAACTTCAAGTATTCGGCCAAGCCTTTTTTTGGGAAAATATGATCCAATCAATATTTCATGAAATTGATCATATACAACTCATACATCATCATTCAAGCATACTCAATCAATCAATTTTATCAAATCATGCTCAAATTGATTCTACCCAATTTTACCCTAATTTCATTTCATGCTCAAAATGGCTCTGATACCATTGTTGGGTTTCTATTAAGTCCCAAGATCGATTTCAAGCAAGAGAAACATGTGTGAAATACAACAATGAAGAAGGCAGAATCATACTTACATTGAAGGGTTATGCGATGCGAGGGACGACAAAAATCTTCAAGCTTTTGCTCCATGATGCTCACGGTTTTGGGCTCCATTTTTGTCCCCCATTTTCGGTCCTTCAAGATCCAATCTTAGTGTGCATTCCATGCCCACGGGTGAGTTTCCCTATCACGTTCGCAAGACTCCGGAAGTGTGCTAGCACCTTGGAAATTTTGCCATAAAATTCCCTTTGCTTCTCCTTGTGTTCTCGGCATTTGTAGATTTTGGAGAGAAAAAATGGCCATTGGCCGAGAGTTGTAGGAGAGGAAAGAGAGAAGAAAAAGTGTTTTGTTGGTTGTGTGGATTTTTGTATCTAATACACTAATTCAAAAGTCAAATACCAATAATCAAATAAATGGTAAATGGCTTTTAATTCAACCAACCATCACCATCAATCAATAGTGACATGTTGTCAATCACTTAAAGTGACTAGACATCACATCAATCAATGACTAGTGATTTGACGCTTGATGTGACTTGTGGGCCGCACTTGAATTCGAAATGCGAGTGCGCCCGTAAACACTCCCGGGCTCGGGTTCGCTAATTCCGAATTAACGAATTTTCCGTTGCGACGTAATTAAATCAAATTCAATTAAATATTCTGCTAGCAAAATTACTATTCACGTCGCTAGCGAATTAATTCTAAATTAACTCGTTCCCCGAATTAAAATCTAATTTTAATTCCGCGTCGAAATCCAATTTCGTATAATATATCGAATATATTATTTTATCGATTAATTCCAATTAATCGTTCTCTCTCTTAAATGATATTTTATCCAGATAAATTATCTCCGTAATTAATCCCAGATTAATTTTCTCTCTTTTATATTAATCCTAGATTAATAAAGTGTGAGTCATACGTCATCGGTGAATCTTCGGGAAGCGACCCATGAGATCTCCGGATATATGGCAGAAATCCGGTCGTCGTACTATCCGAACACGTACGTACCTAGTACTACGTTTTTACTGATTTACAAGACATGGTTGGCTTCTAGCAAAGAACCGTGCCTACCAATTCTCCAGAAATATTCTTATTGGAATATGTTATTATATCCGGCTAGTATACGTAGTATTGCGTATTGCGATCCAGCATCGGATGTCACGTGATAGGCCTGAGGCTGGAATTGTGTCTGCCCCGTACGAAGCACATATCGGATCTCTGGTAACTAGTCTCTATTATCGGATAATCATGACCTAGTCATAATATCCCGATAGATGCAGTACAAAAGAGCATCCTTTCGTATCCTACGTGTTCATCATCTCCACTATGACTGGAGTGATACTTCCATCTCGACATCACACCCAATACACTACGATTCTCAATATACCCAGAAGAGGAGTACACAGAACCTGTTAAAGCCCTGGATGACCAAAACCAAAGTATATTGATTGTCGCAAGTATTAGCGGTGCAAGTCTCAAGTTAAGACCAAATACACCTACCCTGATTCAGACTTCCATAGACACATAGTCATACTACCAATGGAATTCCGAGGGGTCTATCCAAAGCGAAGCTGTTCCTGTACCATCGGTAAACACAACCTCCTATTACACTTGCATGAGTATCCTATACCCAAATATATGAGAACTATGACGTTATGCTCCCACAACGCGCACAAGTGTAATACTAGTCTATTCCGCATTATCGATGTCCAATCTCGATAATACTACGACTAGGGATATTTAATGATTAAACCTTCGTGGATTGATATTGTCTAACATCTTCTCAATCCGGAACTAATCATAAGGACCTTTTATCATTTATACATCTTGGTAATCTAATTACAAATGATAAAAGGCAATTTCCTTTGTCACATAGTTAATTTGTACAACAACACCATGATCTGTACAAATAGTGATGCTATGGGTCATAATTGTCCAACATCCTCTACATGTGCACATGTCTGTCTGTCAATTCCATATTTGAATCGTTACATACTGAGGTATTTTTTTCCCTATGGCTCGAAAACATAAAATAATGCTTTAAAAGACATTAAAAACATTTTTTCTAAACCATTTCTCAAAACATGCTAAACAAAATTTAATTGATAGTGAACTTGTCTAACGCCCTAAAAGCGAAAAGTAAAAGTAAGTCTGATATGAACGACAACATAATGAAATCACTTAAAAGGAAAGTGTCCACTCATAGATTTTGGGAATTTGGCTGGCGTAACTTCACTGGGCCGGAAGAATTTGTGGTTCCTGCAATAACCTTTAAAAAGGAAACTATTTAGAATACATTTCATAGAATACACTTCGAAATTATTATCGTTACAAGATATTTTTCAACTTTTCATGGTAATTTACTTGTATATAAGATGATAAGAAGTTCTTCGGGTGGTTTCTAATATCCTGAATCGAAACTGGATTGGTAAAAAATATCATGGGAAATGGCCACGAGTCACGACGCGACCTGAAGAAGGCTGAGACAGAAAACTGGTTTTGGTTCACGTCGCGATGCGAGTCTATGTGCGTCGTGACGCGCACCACACAGAATCGAATTGAGGCTTATTTTTCCAGAATGCGTCGTGACGCGAAGTGCATGGCGTAACGATGCGAGGCAAGTTTCAGGGCCTAAAACCAACTCTTCCATGTCTAACTTGCTCCAAACACCCTTTTTACACTTCCACACTAACACTTGTGCACAAAAACTCCTTAAACTATCCCATTCATTCTTCATACTCCAAATACCATTACCATAATATCCTTTAACTAATGAATCTCAACTTAAATTCATTACCTAGGATTTCTTAATTCTTGATCATCCTTCAATAAAGCCATTTTCTTAGTTTATTATCTACCTCACATGCAATTACTAGCATGCCAATAAAACTACCAGAACATCATTTATTCAAAATCTCATAACTTAGAATTGGGTCAAGATCTTTTTACCTTCTTTCTCTTCACTTCCTTCACTCCACAAATTCTCAATGGTTGTCAAGCCTCTATATCTTATGGAGATTTGGTATTTTTCCTCTATTCTCTTCTTCTTCTTATTCTTCCATTTTCTCTCTTTCTTCTTTTTCTTTCCTTCTTCTTCTTGTTCTTTCTCACATCCTCACGTTTCTCTCTATTTCTCTACAAATTTGAGACTAAGGAATAGTGTCCTTTATATATGGGTCTATTTGACTAATTTCAAACTTTTCAAAAATAGAAACATTAGAATTTTTGAGATAGTTTGAGAGTTGTCTAGATAAGTCCACAAATCACTATCATCCATATTGTTGATCTGTATTTTCAACTTATTTATGATTGAATTTTGGAAAATATTCAACGCGAAAGTTATAGGTCTCGATCTCAGCTTTTCAGTGATATAGAATCATAAAAATCAGAGTTTTTATGAAAAAGTTATGACCCAAATACCATGGGATGTCCGTAGTGAAACATCGTACAATTTTTGTATCGGAACTTCGAGGAATATATCGATTGTCCCCAAGGTCACTTCATGAGTGTGTATGTATCCATACATAATTTATGTTATATGACACTCGTCTCATAATGTAACAATAATCGAGATTACCGGTCATTACAAATACAGTCGACTTATAAATTGTGATCCATTTATAATACTTGGAACTCGCTTCCGTATTGTACCATGATTTTAACAAATCAAAAACATGTGCAAGATATCTATGCCCTATACAAGGACTAACTTATTCTATCTGATACTCACAAGATATCGTGAGCATGAGTCACACCCAGAACAGATCGCCACTTTGCTTTCTAAGTCAAAATGGGGATGTTTAATATTAACATAAACAACATATCTTTAATTGTTCAATTAGTGCGATTAGAGACAAGTTCCTCAGAATTTATAATAAATTGATGAGAATAACCTTTCTCACTGTCATACTATAAAGGTCAAACCTTTAATAAGCTCACTTTGCTTTTTCTGCGTAAACCATTTGCACATTTTTTGAACGATTCATAACAAACAGCTCAATCAAGTTCAAAGCTTGATTGTAGTAAGTTATGAACAATCTTAGATCTATGTTTTAATGCTAACTTCCGGAGTCGATATCAAATATCGCTTCCACTATAAATTATAGGATAATTTTTTTCGATAAGGAAACAATCGAATTATTAAGTATCAAATACTTCACAAATGATTCTGACATTTTATTGGACTTATATGGAATATGTCTAAGGGTTTTTTCATCTAATTAATTATGTAGTTCCATTTATAATTTATCACTCTCACATTTTACTTCAATAAGTCAAGTCTTTTCTACAATCGTCAACATCCGATGTTACATACCAGTAATAAAATATTTTTATTACGTGGGATTGTAGAAAAGATATTCTATCAAATAGAATATAATTTTCTATTAAATAGAATCAATGACAAACTTATACTTGTACCTCCGATGTAAAAAGTTTTTTCAATTGTATAACCATTGTACAAAAGAACGATTCAAATCTCAAACCTTTTAAGATTCAAATTTTCTACTATATACATATCGTATATGTAACTGTAGAAATTAATGGAACATCAATCAAAAAGATGAATTAGTGTTACCGGAGTGTAGCCCAAAGAGTATTGCAAATAATTCGGTAATACTCTATATATATCGAATCAAATCATATAGGATTTGATTCCTCTTACTCACCAATTCCATCACGATGGAATCGTCGAAGGATAATATTGAATAAGAATCATATTATTAAATAATCTTAGAACTTACTACCATAAATACATCGATTTAATCATATCTTACATCCTCACGATGAATTTTAAAGATACAGTTTTGAAAACTTCAGATGGAATATCTTTGAACCAGTCAAAATATTCTATCCCTGTTTGATCAGAAACACGTAACTGAGTCATGACAATTCATAGACTAAGTTACGGAGTAAAGAAAACTACCTTTAGTAATTTACATTTCATTAAACTACATACATCTAAGTATCAGTTTAATAAATCTTGTGGTCCAATAACGATCATTGGTTAAATAAGATTTAATCATATTATTAAATAAAATATCATTAAATGGGTAAGGATATATGGTGTGATCTTCTATCAAACCATCTTTTACCATATGGAATAAGCATATAATGCTTAAGCGATAAAATCCCATAAAACACTGTTCTAATTTATTACTCAACTGAATAGTTTTCTTAATGTTTATCTCTACTACAATGACACTTCTAGTCATTTTAAAATATGTAACAACTGTTTATAAAGAACAAGTAACAATACAATAGTTGCAAGTTCTGATATCAAATATCAAAACAATCATTAAACATATTTTAAATAACTATACGAGAAATCTGGTATCCAATACCTATAGTTATCGTGTTGTGAGAATGGATAATATTACAAACTGTCTTACTTATGGATTTTTAACCCAGAAGTGCCTCCCACTACTTTAAATAATATCGTAATCCCCAAAGGAAAATGAGAATTCAATAATTAAATTGAATTTCATAGTGAGATATGGACCCTGTGAATATATTTCGACTCACCGCGTTGACACGTTCTCACCTAAGTATATTCACAAGTAGACAACTCACTCACTGTGACTCTTTATTTTTATCCTGACCGTTTCTCGTTGTGACAGCTTTGACACGTTCCCAGGAGGCTTATCAAGGCTACACTTGTCAATGACAAACTCAAGCTACTGATGTAGTCCTGGCTGCTTTGCACGTTCATGAATCCATTTTCACTTGAATTTGTCTAATATCAAATATATATCCGATACAAATAAATTTCTATTGACTATATCTTCATAGCTTTGGCACTTTATCAGATATAGCCATAAAATTTTATTTATATTCGTATTGACAAGACAAACTAAGAAATAAGTATTCATAATACTAGTCACTTTAATGCCTTATTTAATGAGGATTTTCCTAAGTCAAACAATCTGAAATCAATCGAATTAACTTAACATGCATTTTCAAATAATAATATTGGATTAAATATCATATATCAAACATGACAAATGTAATGGATCTAGGATCAGACCTTCTCTGATACCAATTTTGTTGGGGGTTTACGAGTTAGAAGCGTGGTTAAGGAGAAATAGTAACTTTAAAATTTTTAGACTTATTAAATAAATTATTCAATATCCAATAAAAATAATTCATTCATATTTCGCCTAAAAATTTTATTCGATATCAAATAACAACAAAATAAATTTAGAAAACACCGTAAAATTTTACGAAAAAGTTTTTTCGCAAAATAGCATAAAACACATTTACGACCGAACCAACCCACCAATGTCACATGGGGCTGCAATGGTCAACCCCAATAGTACTTGGAAAGTTCGTAGGTTGCCCGAACAATGACCAATTCACTGTTTGGGTAGCCGTTATCATGTTACCTCAAAAGTTACTCGTTTATATTGTTTTTCGCCGTTTTCACGTATTTTTACACCGAAATAATTTCTGACAATTATTCTAATGCACAATACACATACAATACATTTAAATGTCGTAATTTTGATCACTAAAATTCCAAAATTTCTGGATCAGATTAGGGAATAAAATTAATCAATTTTCTTGCTTTAAATCCAAATTTCTCAACATTAATCTAATTAATATCTACACCAATCAAAGCCACTATAAATGAAGAACTTAATAACAATTCTAGGTATTATTAGAGTGGTCATAACACTCTAGAATGACAACCTATCATCATATAATAAAATTGAATTAATATTACACTAATATTAATCAATATTATTTCACATATGCATCTAGCCTCTCAATTCATCATCCAAATCAAAAAGCCCCAAAATTTAAGAAAGAAAAGAAACTCTAAAACAATTCCATATACTCAAAAACATTAAATAAATTTTCTAAACTTAAGAATAATAAAGATTACCTCAAAATCTCCAAATTTACTTAAGTTTTCTTCTTGATTTGATCACTTTCTCTCAAGTTTCTCTCAAGAATCATTGAGAAGCTCTCTAAAATGGTGAGGGATTTTTGGCAAGACAACTTATGAAAGAGAAAATTAATTTTTTTTACTTTATATATGTGTTGGCCGAAATATTAGGGGAATTTTTTTTCAAAATACTTAATTTAATCAAATTAAATTATTAAAGCTTTTAAGTTGATAAAATTAATTTGTATACTTCAACATTAAAAGCCATACAATATGTAACCATTAATAATAAAACATATTACATAACAATTATAAATTATAAATATTATTTAATTATTTAAATAATAAACATTTAAATATCTAAATATTTTTTTTAATATAATTATTAATATCTGTATTTTTATTTACACTAAATATTAAAATAAATCTATTAATGACATTTGTCAAAAACCCATTTGACAATTAATTAATGTTCATTTAATAAAATCATGTATTAAATATAAATACACATTAATTAATAGATGACCGAAATGCCCCTAAGCATTTGTAATTTTGTTTAACAGTTAAACAATTCGAATTAACTCATTTAAGCAGATAAAATATTATGAATAATCAGTATTATTCATAACGTGTTGCTTAGGTGCTCAATGAGTATACTTCATATTGTGGGAATCTTTAAGTTCATGGTTCTCCGTCACAGAATCTAATTTCGTATCCATAATTCACCCACTCGTAAATTATGACGACCACAAATAATCTCGCTAAACTATTCAAATCGAGGTCATTGCATACGTATAATCCCTCTGTCATAGGCTATTCATATTATACCAGGGATATAGATGGAAACGTCAAATCCCTGAGGTATAATACAGTCGACTTATAAATTTGCGATCTCTTTATAACACTCGGAACTCACTTCTGTAGTGTACCACGGTTATAACATATCACAAACACGTGTAGGATACTTGTGCCATGTACACAGGACTGGCGAATTTTATCCGATACTCACAAGATATAATGAGTATGAGTCCACACCCAACAAACAGACGGAGGTCTGATCTGAATAGATTGGTGAGGTGACCGCCATCAAAGTGTGGAAGATAACTCATATATCTACAGTGGTATCTCAGGTCGAATGATCATTATGCTACTCAACTCGAGAAGATTCCTATTGATGTTGGTGTACCATCAATTAGGAAATCTTCGGTGAGCCATTCAGTGTTTATTAAATAAACAATTACATATATATATGAGTCTCATAAGACTCATGGTTCATTGGGATAAACCATCGGATTAAATATTGATATACAACATGCACTGGTCTCAATGGATTTTACTAACCGACTCGTGTTAGTAAATCTTAACCAGGAACTATATTTGAGAATATACAAATTATAGTGACACTTCCCAATGGCAATTACAAACTATGTTGTAACTGCGTACTACGTCGTAATTGCGCACTTACATTGTAAATCCTCAGGTTTTATCTAATATATATATATCACTAAATCAGATTTAGCCTCAATTAAATCAATATTAGATCGATTATATATATATAAAAGTCCAGATGTGTTACCATCAATAAGTAATATTATGGAAAATTGAATTGTTTATATTCTTGAATCAGACATAAATACGATCCGGATTAGCACTATGAGCACCAACCCTAACATTCTACCCCTTTATATAGGCTCTTTAACCCTTTATAACCGACCTTGACGTCATCTTATGCCATTTAGTCATCATTATCATCCTTAATCATTACTTCCACCACCTTCTCAGCCAATCTCATAAGGCATCTGTTTTGCCACTGCACCGTCTTATGGCGGCTGGTATGACCTATGCTCAATTTGAACCGTTGCTTTATCAGCTTCATCATTAGCCTTCTAGATACACGTCTCTTCTAGGTGGGGCATACGTCATCATGATGACTGGACTGATCAGGTGCCACTTCATCCAATCTCTCCGGGTCATACTTTTTAGACTGTACAAAGATGATCTTCATTGTTCGGGGGGTAGTCAAATATGCAGGGGTCCCCAATCCAGACTTCAATGTATTCGGGTCGAGTATAACCATTTATTATGGTCGGGTATAGTTTTATCAAAATTTTCGGGTCTGATTCTTCAGATTTGTACAAAGATAACCTCTTCGGGTAATGGTATTCAACACATGGAGTATGACACAATCCATACTTCAATATGGTCAGGTCGGGACCACCATCGTTTTATTACAGAAACCCCATCTGGGTGAGTGCCTCATTGCATACTTGGGTCGAGTTCCTTTTCTTCAATCTTTATCGTGCTTTTGAATGCTCGGGCTTCGCAAAAACACATTGGTCGGATGTATCCAAAATAATTATCTCATTAATTAACGAGTAACTTTGAACAATATAATAGTTTTTTATAGCAATATTTTTTAATTAACTAATAAATTTGAATCATTTAAGATTTTCTTTTAATTGAGATAAATATCATAATTTGACAATTAATTAATATGTATTTATTAAAATCATATATTAAATAAACGGTTAAACGTTATAATGATTATTAGGAAATGACAAAAAAGGCACATATGCATGTATCTTTCGTTTAACCGTTAAACGATTTTTAAATAATCAATATTATTCATAAATATTGCCCTAGTACTCTACGAGTATATTTCATTAGTGAGACTCTCTAAGTTCAGGAGTATGCATCACGAAATTTAATTTCGTGTCCATAATCTTATCACCCGTAAATTATGACGACCACAGATAAACTCACTGAACCATACAGGTCGAGGTCATTGCATACGTATAATCCATCCATCACAAGTATCCAAATTATTCCGGAGATATAGATGTAAACGTCAAATCTCTATAGATATAATCCTGTCGATTTTTCTATTAGCAATCTCTTAAAAACACTTAAAACTCACTTCTACAGTGTACCACGGGCCCATGGATTTAACAAAGTTGACTGATTCTATCTTGACATACACAGGATATCCTGAGGATCAATCCACGCCCAACGAACAGGCGGAGGTTTGACTTTAATAGGTCGGTGACATGACTACCATCAAAGTTTGGAGGATATCTTATATATCCACAGTAGTATCTCAAGTCAAAGAATCACTATGCTACTCAACCCGATAATATTCTTATTGACATTGGTGTACCATCCATTAAGAATCTTCGGTGAGTCGTTCAGTGTTTATCCGATATAAACATTTACATGTCTATACGAGTCTCTGAGGCTCATAGTTCATTGAGAATCAATCATTGAAATCCAAGATTCCAATATATGACATGCACCGATCTCAGCGGGTTTACTTACTGACCAAGTAATGTAAACCTTAACCAGGAACAATTTAAGAAATGATATTGCTATGATACAACTCAATGTCAGTTGCGACGCTTTTTGCAGCTGTATCACAAATAATCATTATATGCTCAATTACGTCTTTACCATTTACAAAAGAGATATTATATTATAGAAATATTTTATTTTATTCACAATAAAATATTTACATAAGTATTTACAATGAAATACAAATTGAAATTAGCGCTCCGAGCATCATCCCTAACATGATATTCTCATCGGTTTCAAATCATCTACTCATTTCACATGAGCATGCACGATCCATACATATCACGAGTTTTGTCATACACATACATACACTCAGACATATTTACAAACATTATGTAACCAACCACGAAACACATATAATAATCAGTACATCAAAGATCACATAATCCAAAAAAAAACATATATACGGATGGCTTACACACACAATGCTCGTACGAGACTCATTACCTATTTTAGAATAAGTATGAGATGAATCCGTCCGAACAGATTCCTAACCAGCTCGACTACTATACCATGAGAACATCAACCAATTAAACATACATACATGCATAGATATCACGACATACCAACTCATCGCACAATTTCTCATACACAATCACATCCATGACAAACACTCTAAAACATCATTCAAACACTCACATACATACATATGTTTCAAACATATGAATATACATCTTGCTACGAATTCAAATGTCATATCTTTAATCATCCTCATATATTTTCTTTTATCAATCAAACATATTCATTTGAGGAGAACTTAGCTTATATTCATTCCTTATCGCACTTAACCATTCCAATCTCTATACAAATAATTTACATGTATAAGACAATAACAACTTATTTATATAGCGTACATACATATAAGCTAATACCAAATCAGAAATCATCACTTATTCCATTTATCGATTCTGTATATACCACATATACATATCTTATCATCATATGCATATGCATATACAAATACATACTCATATACTTATACATTTACGTATTCATTCACATACATAATTTCATATCGTTACAGATTCATACCCTTTCGTACATTCATATATACACATTGGGAGTTTGTGCTTGGAGTGTCAATCTGATTTGTATATTTTATTATTTATTAATAAAATAATTATATTTTTCATTTCATACCTTATAATGGTATTGTCATTATGCATATTAGATTGATGTATAGATCTGCTGAGAATGACATCGACCTTAGAATAGTCTTGACACTAGGTGTAAACTATTCTTAAATTAAATATTCCTAGTTTTTGTTTTGGAATATGGTCCAATTCCTATAACCTAGAAGACTAGCACATATCGTATATTAGAATTGGAGTTCCAATGGTTTAACCCGATGTACCATGAGTTTTGGAAACTCGTATAGACATGTGGGTATTTGTTGAAGCGAATACTGAATGACTCTTAGGTGATTCCTAATAATTGGAAGTACATACCACCGTCAATAGGAATCTCCTCGAGTCGAGTAGCATATGTAATCATTTGACTATAGGATAACATTGATTTTTTGTGAGATCCTCCACATTTTGATGCCATGTATATCAGAAACATTTCATGGTCTGGCCTTTAGATATTCGTTGGGTGTGGACCGATGCACTCAGTAATCAAGTGCGAAGCAAGATAGGATCAGTTAGTCTGTATGTGTACCATAAAAGGGTTTAGGTATCCATTTAAGTAAAGTCATGATTCTTAAAGACTTTGGCCAAAGCTGATCACCTAGGGTGGATCACATCAGTTGTAAAGAATCGTGGACATGTCGACATGAGATGTGTGTCTTGGAAACTTGATAGTGTATTCTATGTTTCCTAAGCACAACTCGGATAGCCTACGACGGAGGGATTGTTAAACATATGTGATGAAGTCCACTTATATAGTTCATAAAGGTAGTTCGTGTTCTTCGTGAATTTGGAGGTGGCCGAATTGCGTACATATTAGCTAGGCATATATGACGAACGTGTCTGAACTTAGAGAGTTCCAATATGAAGTGTACTCGTTGAGCACTTTGGTAGCCAATTATTTTTGATAAAATATAATATTCGATATTATAATTATCAACTAAGATAATCAAGTGTTATTCGATAACATTGATTATTTACTTTGACCCAATTGGATTAATTCAATAATTACAAAGATGCTTAATTGTAAAATCATAATTATCTCTACTATTTGAGGATATTATGGTAATTGTAAATATGTAATAATATGTGATTTTGGCTTGATTTAATTGGATTAAATCAAAGTGGCAAACATTAAACTAATCCATTTCCTAATACTTGGCTTTATTTAATTGGATTAAATCACAGTGGGAGACAATGGAGATTAGTCTCACCTAATTATATATATTTGGACAAATTGGATTAAGCTTACTTAAAAGTTGAATAGAACTTTTATTAATTAAAAATTACCTAAGTTTTCTTATAAATAGAAAGTTTAAGGAATTTTTTAATTACAAGTACAAGCATAAGCGAAAGCTTGAGAAAGCTATACACAAGTAATTCTTGAGAGATTAGCCTAAGTTAAATAAACTTGTGAGGTCTCTAAAAAATTTCATTAATGAGAAATCAAGATTAGACCTTGAAGTGAAGCTTACTAGCATTGGAAATCAAGGTTGGATCTTGAAGTCAAGCTTGCACACATTGGAGGTTCTCCAACAATTTCAAAGGAGAAGTAGATTGGATCTTACATCAAGCTTACTAGGTAATGTTTGATCTTCTTCTAAGCTATGTTTATTTGTGTATTAGATGCATGATTACATATCTTAATGTTGAAATATGGCTAATCAATTGTGTTAGGATACTTTAGAAGTATAAACAGAACATGATTATGTATTAGGTCAAAAATATTCATGTTGAACATAGAAAAATTGATAAGAGTTTGGAACTTTAAATTAAAGCCTGGAGCTATGGCTACCATTATAGATTCATTTGAGCACCTTTATGTGAACTAGAATTGTTCATGATACATTTCTAATTGGGATTCTAAAATGGTTCGTAATTAGATTCGAAAAAATGTATATAAGTATTTAGAATACATATATGTTAGTTGTAAAACATGTGTTGATGGTGGTTATGAAGTTAAAATGGGATTTTAAGTGTATTTGAAGTATTAGGAGAAAATTTGAAGTCTTTAGTAATGTTTTAAAATGAAAAATCACTCACTGCCTGATCTGCATCGCAACACAAACACTTTTGCGTCGTGACGCATCGCCGTTCATGTTCGAAATGCTCTAGGTATTTTGGGTTGCGTCGCGACAAAAACCCACTTGTGTTGCGACTACTAGACCTGATTCATACTAAAACTTATTTTTCTCCGTTCTGGAGCTTCCGAACTCCGATTGGGTCCCTTTTTTTTCCTACGAACTCATATCGGAATGTAGTTTTACATAAAAATATTTTAACATACACATAGAATTGATATCCATGGGTAAGACTCATTTCCACTGTCTGGGGCACCGATCCGACCCTAGGGGTTCCACAACTGTCCAAACAACACATATACATTAAGCTTATAAAATATTTCACTTCAAAAAACATCAATACATACATACAGTCATTTAGATCATTCAAACCTCTCACTTCATAACATGGAAATAATAAAATTTATACCTGCGATGGTCGTTTCACTTAACCAAACATAGTTTTGAACTCCGTTATCAAACTACCTCTTAACTATCTTTTTTCTTTAACCTAACATGTCAATCATCTATATACATAGATATATGTATATTCAAAACATGAATCCACCATTTTAGGTTCTCATCGAATGAGTTACTTACCTGGCTTCGCGAGCACTCCAGGTCCTAGTCACATATGACAAAACAAATGGTGAAATACCGTCAGAATTGTGATTTACGATATTCTCGACTTAACTATGATAAAATTATGGGTCTTCCCGGGCTAACCAAATCGAGTTTTACTTCAATGTTTTCAGTTCTATTACTCTTAAAATATCATTACAAACTATTCCAAACCACTAGTTCACTTAAATCCCCGGTTTATATGTTTTTGGAAAATTTACCAAAAAAGTTTCCACAAACACTACGGTAGGGTCCCGAACCCTCTGAACCTACTATGATTTAACTAAATATTTTTTTAATATCATATATAACTCATAACTATCATTAAAATCAAAACACATCATTATACGCAAAAACTCACTTTTACCGGAAACTTGCATGTTCTATCGGATCGATCCAACTCGTTCCGTTTTTACTCAGATTCTACCAAATGCATATATTCAATATACTAACACTCAAAAAATTCAATTTATATCATTATCCTATTCTACGAAGCTACTGGAAATATCCGAATATTTAACTGTAGGCACTGCATTTTTTGCATAAAAGTCCCGATGAGGAGTCTCACACGGAGACACTACCTTTTAAGTCGCGGGAAACGGACGTTGGAAGGAAAAAGATGGAAATCAGTACTTTGTCGAATTTGACTCGCTTGTTTAGCTTCGAGCTCGATGGTGGACCTTCGTTTTAAAATTCACCTAGCCTAAAACATCCGCAAACCAATTAACCCCGGCCCAAAATCCCCGCCAACTCCTTTGCCTTGACCTAAAACCCCCACAAACCCACACACCATTAAGCTTACTAGCAAACCCACCAACCAAAGCCAATCCCACGCCCAAACATGGCCCATGCACGCCCAAGACCCTTAATACACATCCAAGTAATTAAAATGCATATTTAACACATGGGAAAATCAAAATAAAACAAATCAAATCTAAATAATTGCATGCCTAATTAAGATAAATCAAATATATTAACTCCCTAATTAAACCAAATCTTATCTCCAATCAAATAATAGGTTTTCCTTGTATGACAATAATTGGTCTCCTTCCTATTCAAGCACATGGAAACCCTAACCTTTGTCTATAAAAGAAACCCAAAACCAACACTCCCCCTCGCTCTCCAACTCACGCATACACAAAGAGAAAAAGACTAGCCATTCACGCCCAACTCAAAGACAAGCACAAGAAATTTCTCTTCTCCTCCTTCACTCTCAAGAACCGTATACACATATGCCCCATAAATAACCCTTGTATCACCGAAAATCTGCACCCCCATACAGCCCCTGCATCACCAAAACAGCCCTGAAAATTCCCCCTACATTACCAAAAAATACAGCCCAAAACAGTCCACATAAGTACCGAAAAATAACAGTACTGTATCCCTGAAACTACCGAAAAACACAACCAAAACAGTAGCCTAAAATAACAAAAACAGTGACTAAAAAACAGCAGTAAAAACAGCAGCGAAACGTTGGAAAACAGCAGCCCGAGCAGTGAAAACAGGGAGGAAAGCCGCAAACCAGTGAACCAGAAAAGTTGCGGAGCGTTAGCCCTTCCGATCAACGTGTAACGCGAGTCCGAGAGTCGACGTAAAAGGTTAGACCTGAGGGCCCTTTTTACATATATTTTCAGTCGTATTTTTATTGTTTATTATTTGCATGAGTATTGTGGAATGATGTGTGTTGTGGCCCTTGAATAAAATGGAAAATATGTCACCTCTTGTGGTATATAGGATGGAAACCCAGACGTAAACTCCGTAGCCGAATCCGAATGGACGGTAGTGCGGTCTGTACTTGGGATACAACTCCACGTACCACTCGAGCAAACGGCACATATTTTGATTTATTTTGTCTTGTTCGTTTATTATCTGTTATTTAATTTATGCATGTTATTTGTTTGTGTAATGATGAGATAAAGCGCATTGGCTTAGTAAGTTGGATTAAAGGTCCGCCATTTCGAGGGGTTAAAATCCTTTACCACGATGTTTTGCCGCGCCAGATGATGTATATTCGGTTGAATGTAAGATGTGTTCAATCAGGTATACAAAGTCCGATATTGTTGTCTTTATTTGTTATATGCATTATGTTATTAGCGCATGGGCTTAGTAAGTTGGATTAAAGGTCCTCCATGTCGAGGGGTTAAAATCCTTTACCACGATGCTTTGCCGCGCCGGATGATGTATATTCGGTTGAATGTAAGATGTGTTCAATCGGGTATACGAAGTCCGATATTGTTGTCTTTATTTTTATATGCATTATGTTATTAGCGCATGGGCTTAGTAAGTTGGATTAAAGGTCCTCCATGTCGAGGGGTTAAAAGTTTTTACCACGATGCTTTCCCGCGCCGGATAATGTATATTCGGTTGAATGTAAGACGTGTCCAGTCGGGGATACGAAGTCCAATATTGTTGGCTTTACTTTTATATGCATTATGATGTGATGCGCATGGGCTTAGTAAGTTGGATTAAAGGTCCTCTATTTGGAGGGATAAAAAGCATACGGTCTACCTTTACCATGATACTTCGCCACGCCTTTTATTTCGTTATTTGTTTTTCTTTGTATGTCATCTTCTTGCATAATCATGCATCATGTTGCATCGTGCATGGGCAAATCAAGTTGGATTAAAGGTCCACCACTTTGAGGGATAGAAAGCCTACGAGCTACCTTTGCCACGACATTTTGCCGCGCCGGACAAAGTGCATTCGATTGAATGTGAGATACGTTCAATCGGACACTTGAAGTCCTATATAGACGTGGGCATATGTCGCATCTCTTTTCTTTCACTTCCATTATTTATCTTTCAAATCGCATCATGACACGTTTATTTTGATGTACGATTGCCTCTTTGGTTATTTCTTTGCATTATATACCTAATTGTTTCTCTTTATTACGAATGATCGTGCAACTGCCATTTGTTTCCATTTCCGTGTCCATGAATGTAATGTGTTTTTGACATTGTATGGTTGCCGTATTTCAATTTATCTTTATGCATGCAAATTTGGACATAGATTGTATACAAATAGGTTGTATGCAAATTTGGACATAGATTGTATGCAAATAGGTTGTATGCAAATTTGGACATAGATTATTTGCAAATAGGTTGTATGCGAATATGAAAATGTTACATGTGAACTTAGATGAACTTTTGATTTATGCGTGCGAACTTAGAAATAGAATACCCTTAGGAATATATATTGCTAGACTCGATTAAATTATTGCACAAATCATTTTATTACAAGTGGCATAAGTAAGGGACCATTCCGAACCCAACGGTTTCAGGTCTTCCCTTGCGAGGGGTGAGTGCGGCCTTAAATCATTTTCCCGGTTCACACCGGGCGGCGACTCCTTTATTCTCCGATTTAGTCCCCCGTGGGCTACTCCGTACTCCCAACCGGGCCACGAGCCCGGAACAGCATGCGTCGCCCAGTTTCTGTGTCCCACATTAACGCTAAACTTGAAATTAGTGAATTTTTACCGGGAAGTCTTGCCGAGATTTCAAGGTCATATACGAACTCCAAAGGATCCCATGAACACGCTGGAATCAACAAAATTCTTATCAGAGTTACTTTTCACATGAAGGTTACTATTTATCGCCATTTTTTCTCTCGTTTTACGTGCAACCGAGAAAAGATCGGAAAAATCATCACCGCCATCTTATAGTACTCTCCGAGAGCTTCGATTTGGCGGGTGGCTCGGGCCATAAAATGAAGCGGGATCAGAGTCGTCTTTCATGAATTTTCCTCAGGCTCGTGGGGCCCACATACGGAGCGTGTGGGCCCCATGACCCATCGTTGGAAAGCTCTCTCCGACACTCTTCCCCTCATACCAGCATGTGCCGTCGTGTCTAGCCGGAGAGCCGTCAGCCGACCAACGCCATTTTGTCTCTCCTTTCTCTCTTCTCTTCTCTCTTTCTTCTCTTCTTTCTTTTCAGTTCTGTAATGAGGAACAATTTACACTTTACATATATAGTGCCATTCTTCCAAAAATTATAAAATTTCCCCAACTTAGAAGTGTAGTTTCGGAAATCAGCTATTTTGAATCCTTTATGGTGCAAATTTTAAAAAAGTGTTCAACACAAAAGTTATTCGTCTCGGCAAAACAAGTCCGATGGTTCAAGAATCAGAGGAATCATAGTTTCTTTGCTATATTTATATCCAAAATAAGAAACTTTTACTCGTATAACGATATAATCAGAAATCGTGTAACCGGTTTCTCCAAACCACTTGTTTTCCAACGCGACGAAACTTCACTTGAAAATATTTCAACACATTAATTCCTATTTTTGTAAATGATTCAGTTCCAAATTTTAAACTTCAATTCAGAAATCTTTCAGAGCCGTTCCGAAAAATATTCAGGATATTATAATTTAGGGCTTTGGTTTCTTTTGTTTCTCTTGCCAAATGGAAAGCCTCACCAATCTTATGGAAAAATGATTGAAGAAATTTACATAATGGAGTTGGTGGCGTGATTTTTTTTATTGCAAATGCTCAATTGAGCCGAAAGAAATCGAGAAGAAGAAGTGGTAATGGCATGAAAATGAGGGGGAGAGAAGGAAGGAAAAAAGAAAGAAAAGTCTATAATTTATGATTTGTAAGGAAATGGGCCCCCTATTTTTTGTAATAGGCCTCACGCCCGTATCATTTTATTTTATTTATATATATTATTTTTTTGAACCACTATTTATATTTCATGTAACCACCTTAACTAAAAAAATATTCCCAAGGAAAAATTTTCAAGTTAATTACTTCACAGATATTACATCCACTAAGTTACACTTTTATACTTTATCACAATTAAATATCTTTGAAATATCATCAAATCGGTAAGTCAATCACACTTTCTTTAATTTGAATCAAACTTTCTTCAATTATAAACAATCTTCTTTCAATTTCAATATCCTTAAAATAACTTACATTCGTGACATATACATTCACACTTATCAGTCTATTTTACAATATACGAACATATGATAACAAACATTGTGAACACACTATATAACATCTTATACACACCCCAGTTGTCATTCATTCCTTCTACAATAGCATACACAGTCTATACATATCACTGATTCTATCACGTACACAGATACATACGATAACAAACTTAGCGAACACACTATATAACATCTTATACACACCCCAGTTGTCATTCATTCCTTCTAAAATAGAATACATAGTCTATACATATCACAGATTCTATCACGCACACAGATAAACTCAAACATACATATAGTCATAATTCAACCGACAACGAAGCATAAATAACAGCCAATACATCAAGGAATACTACCAAACAATACATATATTGTTGGATAATTATGACCCATAACATCACTATTTGTAAAAGACATGGTGTTACTTTTTGTACAAATTAACTATGTAACAAAGGAAATTGCTCTTTTATCATTTTGTAATTGGGTTACTTGGATATATAAATGATAAAAGTCCATATGGTTAAATCTGATTAATAAGATATAAGACAGTATTAATCCACAAACGTTTTGATCATTAATTATCCTTAGTCATAGTATTATCGAGACTGGACATCGATAATGCGGAATAGACTAGTATTACACTTGTGCGTGTTATGGAAGCTTAACGGCATAGTTCTCATATATTTATGTGTTGGATACTTATGCAAGTGTGATAGGAGATTCTGTTAGCAGTTGGACCGGGAACAGATTCGCTCTGGATAGACCCCTAGAAGACCCATTGGTATTATGACTATGTGTCTATGGGAATCCGAATCAGGGTAGGTGTATATGGTCTTTAACCTAAGACTTGCATCAATAATACTTGCGACAATCAGTTTGCTTTGGTTTTGGTCGTCCGGAGCTTTAACAGGTTCTGTGTATGCCTCTTCTGGGTTTACTGCGAATCGTAGTGTATTGGATGTGATGTCAAGATGGGAGTATCACTTTAGTCATATGGAGATGATGATCACGCAGGATACGGTACTGGTACTCTTAAATATTGCAGCTATCGGGATAATATGACTAGGTCATGATTATCGATTACAAAGACTAGTTATGCGGGATCCGATATATGCTTCATACAAGGTAGACACAATTCCAGCCCTAGGCCTAGCATGTGACATCTGATACTGGATCGTATTACGAAATACAATGTATACTATACTTGATACAGATTATATATTCTTCTTTGAATATTTCTAGAGAATTGGGTAGGCAAAGTGCTTTGCTAGACGCCAACCATGTCTTGTAAATCGGTGAGAACGTGGTACGGGGTACGCACGTGTTCGGATAGTCCGATGACCATATTTACTGCCAATATATCCAATGATCTCTTGGGTCGCTTCCCAAAGATTCACCAATGACATTTGACTCGAACAGAATTAATCTGAGATTAATTAAGAGAGAGAAAATTAATCTGGGATTAATTGCGGCAAGAATTTATCTGGGATTAAATTCGTCTGGAAGAGAGAACACGATTAATTGGAATTAATCGATTAAATAATATATTGGATATATTAATTGAAATCAGATTTCAATGCGGAATTAAAATTGGATTTTAATTCGGGCGAACAAATTAATTTGGAATTAATTCATTAGCGACTTTCGTAATAATTTTGCTAGGCATTATTATTTAATTAAATTGGATTTAATAATATCGCGACGGAAAATTCGTTTAATCGGATGAAACGAACCTGGGCCCAAAGTGTGTTGTGTAAGTCAACTTAAATTTGGAATTTAAATTGGGTGGGACCCATTAACTTACATCACATGTCATTAAGTGATGGAAGTGGTTGGCTTGTATTTAATTCTTCTTTTTCCAACACAACCACCAACTTTTGGAAAGTTAATACAACATAACTATTCATCATCTCTCTTTCCTCTCATTTGGCCGAATCCATCTCCCTCTCTTCTTGAATTTTTGTTGCAAAAATTCACCATTGCTAGCACTTTGGGAGTCATTTTAAGGTGATAGAGAAACTCACTCATGAGTTTGGAATTCAATTTAAAGCTTGGAGCTTCTATCATCCAAAGAAAGTTTTTAACTTCTCTACCGATCAATATAAGTTATTCCGCAAACATTAATTGATAAATTCACACACAAACCATTGTTTAGAGACCTTGGGCATATGTAGGACACTAACAATGGAATCAGAGCCAATCAAAAAATGATTTGAATTCTAGGGTTTATGGACTTTAATTTGAGGATTTTGCTTGGAGCATGTATTTTTCCAAATTGGTTGTTTGGTTGTGCTTAGATGATGATAAATTAGATTTGTGCATCATTGGATTTGTGAAATTGATTGGATCAAAAATTTCCCCAATTCCTTATCATGGCCGAACATAACCATAAGAAGATCTCATGGTATTTTTTTGAATTTGACAATTGGATGTGTTAAATGGCATGAAATTTAATGTTAATTGTTGATTTAATTGGATTGAAATCAAAATTGGATGTTAATTTCATGTGGTTGCCATGAGTTGAAGCATGTTGAATGAATTGATTTTGCTTCAATTTATGTTGGACATGAATTGAAATGTCAAGCATGATTAATTGGATTAATTAATGTTTTGGAAATATTAGATAATTGATTAATTATGTTAATTACACTTCCATTGGATTAATATGATATTTAGAATAATGTATTAATTTAATTTGGTGTATTTGGGCTAATGGGCTTGGTTGGGCCAAATATGATTTTGGACAATTGGGTTGGATCCAATTAGGTCTAAAACCATTTCTATAAATTCCAAATAAGACTTTTGGGCCTTTAATAATTTAATTGGGCCTAAATTCATTTTTGGCATAAGGTGATTCCTAATTGGGCCTTGGCATTTTGGGTTGGATCCATAATGGCCAAAGCCCATGCCTAAAGAATTAATTGAAAGCCCATTGGACTTTAATTGAATTGGCATTGGATGCTAATTGGGCCTTTGAGACCCAATTGGATTGGATTTGGAATCCAAGTCTAAAAGGCACTATTAAAAGTGTAATTGTTTAATTTAGAATTAAATATGAATTAGTATTTGATACAATTTAAATTGGATTTAAAATTATAGTTCGATATAATTCAAGAATACGTATTTTGAGTATTTATTCTTAAACGAGTTGGACTCGCACAAATCAAATCGTTTTATGAACATTGGATGGTCATTAATTAAAGATTAATTAATTGGATTAGATTGATTGACAGCATGCTTTGTGTGAATACTTGGATGTTTTAGTATAAATAATGTATATCAGATGGATATTAGTTGGGTGGGGTCAATTTTGGAAATTGTTGTAAATATAGTATTTATTAAATTGGACATGCGTGTCCAATCTTTCACCTCCTTAACTCTTTGTATTTCTCTTCTCACCAATTCCCCTCAATGTAAATGAGGTTTCTTTTAGTGTTATGTAATTGGGTAGAAGAATTTAAAGTGCTGGCGAGAGAGAGGAACAAGAGTGATTTCTTCTAGAACAAATTTGAATATATCCATCCGCATATCATTATTAATTTATCGCGCCTTATTATCCTTTTAGAATGCATGTTTAAGGGTATATGATGAGACCTAATCAAATATAATAAATTGGTTGCCAATTTACGAAAAACATTCACTTTAATATTAAGTGTTTTCCTTCCATTGAGTGGTTCTCTCTCAAGATCCAAGATTGACTTTGATTTGTTGGCCACAGTCAAGATCATTGTCCATCGCGGATGTGTTTGAACCACGAAAGCTTTGTTATATATCGCATGTCTTGGGCAGTTGTGACTTGTTGGCAAAAGTCAAGGTCACTTCTGTACATCGACGTGGATTAAAAGCTTTCCCACTATCAATGGGTCGCGATTAACTGGAATCATTAAGCTTGTTAAGCCAAAGCCAAGGCTTAGTTGATTCAGAGGAAAAGGTTAGGATGATATATTGGATATATGTTTTGGACTTGGAGGTCAACCTACCGGATCTAGGAATTAGATGGGATCCAATTGATCCTAGAGATCTACCCAGTTAAGTTTCATACAGCTTGTTGGCCAAAGTCAAGGTTGTGTGTTATTTAACGGGATCCTAGCCCACTAGGAAACTAGGTTTCCTGAGTACTCAACAGAGGGTTAGTGGATCGTCGAAAAATAGTGGGTGGCCAGTATTAAATTTGTAATTTCTTTTAATACTCACTAATACGAGCTCTTTTATTATTATATATCGTTATATATATATATTAGTTGGACTAATATTATTTATTGCTTTCTTTGAACAGTTAGATTGTACAAGACACTACTCCACTTGTAGTTGGTTATATAGTTGGACTATAGTAACCATTACATTTTCAGTGTACCCGAAATTATTGATTGGATAGTTGGACTATTGCAATCGAGATGGCTGGAAAGATTAGAGTTAGAGACATAATCATGGGCGAGAATGTCTTTAACGACTCCAATTTTCCAGATTGGGAGATGAATCTCAGGATAGTTCTGGGAGCCGAGAAGTTACTCTATGTTATAGAGAGACCTCTCGGGCCTGAGCCCGGACTTGAGCGACCAGTTGATCATGAGATTTGGAAGACTCATCAAGATGATTACTTTTCCAATCAATCTGTTATGCTTGCCGCAATGACACCTCAATTTCGTCATCAGAACAAAAGATTGGATCCTTATAACATGATGTTGAAATTGAAGGACCTTCACAGATATAACCTTAGATCTCTGAAGTACGAATTGCAAAAGAAGCTCTTTCACTCACGTATATCAGAGGGTAAATCTGTCGAGCACAATGTGTCACAGATGATTGCTGACATCGAACAGCTAGGTTAGCTGGGCCTAACCTTCGAGACCGAGACTTCTATAGATTTGATCTTACAGTCTATGCCCGACTGCTAGGGCGGGTTCGTCATGAACTACAAATGATGAACCAAGAGAAGACTCTTGGAGAGTTGATGGCGATGCTAAAAGAGGCAGAGCCAGAGCTTTTGAAGGGCAAGAAGCATGAGGCGCATCTTACTTCGACATCCCAGAAGGCCAAGACTTGGTCGAAGACTTCTGGGGGTGTGAAGAAAAAGGGCAAGGAAAAATCATCAAAGTCTTCTGGGAAGACTAAAGACAAATCCCAAGACATCTGCCTACATTGTTGCAAACAGGTCACTGGAAGCGTGACTGCCATGAGTACAGGGCGGAGTTGAAGGAAGCGAAGGCGGGCAAGGCTCAGGCTTCAGCTATGTTTGTTATTGAAATAAACATGTCTACTAGTGGTTTTAAAAATTGGATTTTTGATTCTGGAAGTGGTACTCACATATGTACTGATGTGTAGGATCTGCAGATTAGCAGGAGTTTGGCATCATGAGAGATCGACCTACGAGTCGGAAACGGGACAAATGTCGCTGTTTTGGCTGTTGGGACCTATGTTTTGAATCTGCCCTTAGGGCATGTACTTACATTAGACGACTGCTATTTTGTACCTAGTTTGACTAGGAACATCATCTATGTATCTTGTTTAACCTGATGCGGGTATACATTTGTATTCAGAAACACTGGGTGTTTTATATATAAAGATGACATTTTGATATGTACAGCAGATGTTAATAATGGTCTTTATATTTTGAATATAAATGAATCTCAAACATATAAGATGACAAACAAAAGGCTCAAATTGAGTAAAACTGATTAAACTTATATTGACATTGTCGTCTGGGACAAATTAACAAGACTCGTATATCCACACTTTCGAAGAGTGGATACTTGGACGGATTTGATCCTAATTCATATGACGACTACGAATCTTATTTATTAGGCAAAATTCCTAAAACACCTTTTAGTGGTAAGGGTGTACGTGCCACCGAGATGTTAGCCCTCGTTCATAGTGACGTATACAGGCCCATGTCTAGCCAGGCTAGAGGTGGATATGAATACTTCATAACCTTTACAGATGATGCATCACGTTATGGTTATGTGTATCTTATGAGACATAAGTCGGAAACTTTTGAGAAACTCAAAGAGTTCCGACACGAAGTAGAAAAACAGACCAGGAAAAGTATTAAAACATTACGGTCGGACTGTGGTGGAGAATACTTAAGCAATGAGTTTCAAGATTACTTAAAATAATATGATATTCTTTCATAGTGTACTCCTCCCGAAACACCTTAATTGAACGGTGTGTCCGAACGGAGAAACTGAACTTTGTTAGACATGGTAAGGTCAATGATGAGTCACATTGAGCTACCAATTTTCTTCTAGGGATACTCATTGAACAGTGCAATACTAATTTTGAATAAGGTTCCGTCAAAGTCTGTTGGACAGACTCCATATAAAATATGGACAGGAAAGAAACCGGGTTTCTCATTCCTGAAGATTTGGGGATGCTGGTCATACGTTAAACATTTGGATGGTACCAAACTGGAACCTAAATCGGATAAGTGCCTATTTGTAGGTTATCCTAGGGAAATCAAAGGATATTACTTCTACAACCCACAAGAGAACAAAATATTTGTTGCTCTTCATGCAGTTTTCCTCGAAAAGGAATTCATAGATGCAGTGGTAAGTGGGAGGAAAGTAGAACTTTATGAAAATCGGAGTGATACTGTTCCTAGCACCGACCCTCTCACGGAACACAAATAGTTCATCAGGGATGAGACTGTTCCACAGTCTTCTAATACACAAGAATCGCGTAGGTCGGGGAGAGTCATAAAACAACCTGAGAGGTATGGGTTTCTGATCTCATCTCATGTAGATATTAATCTCATTAAGGAAGATGAACCGGCTACGTATGAGGAAACGATACAAGGTGTCGACTCCGCTTTATGGCAAGAGGCCATGAAGTCTAAAATGGATTCCATGTATACCAACCAAGTTTGGACACTGGTTGATGCACCAGAAGGCGTTAAGTCGATTGGTTGTAAATGGGTATTTAAGAGGAAGATAGCCATGTATGGCAACATACAAACGTACAAAGCTAGGCTTGTAGCGAAAGGGTACCATCAATGACATGGTGTCGATTACGATGAAACTTTTTCACCTGTTGCCATTATTAAATCCATTCGGATAATGCTTGCTATTGCTGCATATTTTGATCATGAAATAGGCAGATGGACGTCAAAACCATTTTCCTTAACGGAAACCTTTTGGAGGATGTTTATATGCAATAGCTTGACGGTTTTATCGTGCCAAAACATGCAAACAAGGTTTTCAAGTTAAATCGACCCATTTATGGATTGAAGCAATAATCTCGTTATTGGAACCAGCATTTTGATGAGATCATAAAAGAATATGGTTTCATTCAAAACGAAGATGATTCTTGTGTATATAAGAAGGTTAGTGGGAGCGCACTGATATTGATTGTCCTATATGTTGATGATGTATTGCTTCTTAGCAATGACATTCCCATACTAAAGTTGGTGAAAGCTTGGCTTTCATTAAAATTCTCCATAATAGACTTAGGAGAAGCAACCTTTATTCTAGGAATAAGAATCTACTGGGATAGATCTAAAAGTTGTTGTGACTCTCCCAGATCTCGTACATTGATAAACATGTACGCGGCCTGATGTCTCATATGCTTTGAGCATATGTATTCACAATCAGGCCAATCCAAGTGATGGTCACTGGATTGATGTAAAGAACATCCTTGAGTATCTTAGGCGAACTAAGGAGACTTTCTTAGTATATGGGGAAGGAGAACTTGAGGTGACTAGGTTCACCGATGTAAGTTTCCTAACCGATAAAGACGACTGTAAGTCACAATCAGGGTATATATTTTGTTTGAATAACAGAACAGTAAGCTGGAAATCTTCCAAACAAGATACTGTTACTGATTCAACAACAAAAGCGGAATACAGTGTTCCGGCTGAGGCAGCAAAAGAAGCATTTTGTATCTATAAATTCCTAATTGGATTAGGAGTAGTTTTGTTAGCAGCTGAACTGGGCTAAAACACAAGCTAAGGAACCACAGTCTCATCAATAATCCATGTATGTACTTCGACGGTTTCATCTGATTCGTGAGATCATACATCATGGCGATGTCAAGATCGAAAAGATCGCATCAGATGATAACCTTACAGATCCGCTGACGAAAGATATATCTCAGCAAAAGTTTGAGCGACATGTATATAGTTCAAGTGTTAGACACTTGAGTGATTGGCTATAGGTCAAGTGGGAGATTGTTGGACAATTATGACCTATAACATCACTATTTGTAAAAGACATGGTGTTTTTGTACAAATTAACTATGTGACAAAGGAAATTACTCTTTTTTCATTTTGTAATTGGATTACTTGGATATATAAATGATAAAAGTCCATATGATTAAATCAGATTAATAATATATTAGACAATATTAATCTGCGAACGGTTTGATCATTAAATATCTCTAGTCGTAGTATTATCGAGACTAGACATCGATAATGCGGAATAGACTACTATTACACTTGTGCGCGTTATAGAAGCTTAATGGCATAGTTCTCATATATTTAAGTATTGGATACTTATGCAAGTGTGATAGGAGGTTTTGTTAGCCGTTGGACCGGGAACAGTTTCGCACTGGATAGACCCATCGGAGTCCCATTGGTATTATGACTATGTGTCAATGGGAATCCGAATCAGGGTAGGTGATGTGGTCTTTAACCTGAGACTTGCATCACTAATACTTGTGACAATCAGTTTGCTTTGGTTTTGGTCCTCTGAAGCTTTAACAGGTTATGTGTAAGCCTCTTCTGGGTTTACTGAGAATTGTAGTGTATTGGGTGTGATGTTAAGATGGGAGTATCACTCCAGTCATATGGAGATGATGATCACGAAGGATATAATATTGGTACTCTTAAATGCTACAGCTATTAGGATAATATGACTAGGTCATGATTATCCGATTACAGAGACTAGTTACGCGGGATCCGATATATGCTTCGTACGGGGCAGACACAATTCCAGCCCTAGGCCTAGCATGTGACATCCGATACTGGAGCGTATTATGCAATACAATGTATACTACGCCTGATACAGATTATATATTCTTTTTTGAATATTTCTGGAGAATTGGGTAGGCACAATGTTTTGCTAGAAGCCAACCATGTCTTGTAAATCGGTGAGAATGTGTACTGGGTACGCACGTGTAGGGATAGTCCGATGACCGTATTTACTGCCAACATATCCAGGGATCTCTTGGGTCGCTTCCCAAAGATTCACCAATAACATTTGACTCGAACAGAATTAATATGGGATTAATTAAGAGAGAGAAAATTAATCTGGGATTAATTGCGTCAAGAATTTATCTGGGATTAAATTCATCTGGAAGAGAGAACGCAATTAATTTGGAATTAATCGATTAAATAATATATTGGATATATTAATTGAAATCGAATTTCAATGCGGAATTAAAATTGGATTTTGATTCGGGCGAACAAATTAATTTAGAATTAATTCGTTAGCGACTTTCGTAATAATTTTTCTAGGGATTATTATTTAATTAAATTGGATTTAATAATGTCGCGACGGAAAATTCGTTTAATCGGATTAAACGAACCCGTGCCCAAAGTGTGTTGTGTAAGTTAACTTAAATTTGGAATTTAAATTGGGTGAGACCCATTAACTTACATCACATGTCATTAAGTGATGGAAGTGGTTGGCTTGTATTTAATTCTTCTTTTTCCAACACAACCACCAACTTTTGGAAAGTTAATACAACACAACTATTTATCATCTCTCTCTCCTCTCATTTGGCCGAATCCATCTCCCTCTCTTCTTGAATTTTTGTTGCAAAAATTCACCATTGCTAGCACTTTGGGAGTCATTTTAAGGTGATAGGGAAACTCACTCATGAGTTTGGAATTCAATTTAATGTTTGGAGCTTCCATCATCCAAAGAAAGTTTTGAACTTCTCTACTGATCAATGTAAGTTATTCCGTAAATTTTACTTGATAAATTCACACCAAATCATTGTTTAGAGACCTTGGGAATGTGTAGGACACTAACAAACAATACATACATATGGTTGGCTTACACAGACAACGCTCGTATGAGACTCATTACCTATTTTAGAATATGTATGATATGAATACCGTCCGAACAGATTCCTAACCAGCTCGACGACTACACCATAAAATATCAACCAATTAAACATACATACATGCACACATATCACGTAACACAACTCATCGCATGATTTCTCATACACGCGCACATACATGACAAAGACTACTTTATCATCATAATATTCATGCACATACGTATATACATCAAACTTATGAATGTATATTTTACTTCGAATTCAGATACCATAGCATTTAATAGTCCTCATATCCTTTACTTATCAATCAAACATAATCCGTTTCAAAATTTTCATCTGAAAACATTGATACAATATCTTACCCAATATACATTTCCATTCATATACTTATCCTATCAATCACGTATATCTAATCACTGAAAAATGCTTAGCTTATACTGACCCAACCTCTATACAGTTAAATCATATGTATTAGTCAATAACAAACTTATTTCAATAACGTGCATCTACACATACTAATACAAATTTAGAAATCATTACTTGTTCTCTTTACCGATCTTATACACTCAAATCATACTTATCTTATCATCTCATACATATAAAATTACTGATCTTATACTTATACATATACATATTCATTCATTTATACATTGTAGGAGTGAAGACAGCAGAAGGGCGTGGTGGAAGGTGAAAATGATTTTTAAACATTTTAAAATTTTCAGAGCGAATTCATTAATATCAAATATTTTTAATTCACTCAAATAAGTTTAAATATATTATTTATTAACATTTAATAACATAATATATTTCAAAAAATGATGAATTATTTTAAGATATATTTTTTCGAGAAATACTAAGCGTAACGGGCAAATGATCAAACCAGTTTACCAATCGCAGAGTCGGGCCAACCTGGTCACTCGTTTCAACGTGAATTTCACTGTTTTCTCTTATTTTCGCCCTAAAACAATTTCCAGAATTTATCCACCACACAATACACATCCAAAATCATCCAAATAATACATTTTTACATGAAAAATATTCTGATTTAATACACGAAATTAGATCTGATCCATAAATAATTTTTTGCAAATTTTCATGCCATAATTCAATTTATTCACAAATTAATCCTATTTATTTTGCACCAAATTTAATCACCACAACGTAAAGCCTCAAGAGCAATTCTAGGTAATATTAGAGTGGTAACATCACTCTAGAATGTCAATTTTTAATTTTGAGATTAATTCCCTAATTAATCTACAACACATGCTTAATAAAGAAAACTATTAAGGTTTAATAAACTATCAACACCAGGTTTTGTTTCAAACATATAGATCCAAGATCCATATATATATTAAACATGCAATATATATCCTATACATATTTACATGCTTAAGAAACAAAAAAAAAATGGAAATTGGAAACTTTCATTACCTTAATTTCAAGCTTCCATTTTTTCAATTTCTTCTCCTTTGATGTTTAACAATCTATTTAGAACCCTAATCCCCTTTTCTTTTAGTGTCTCAACACATGAGAAAGTGGTTAAACCTCACAAAATGAAACAAGTTTCATTTATATAGAAAACCGAAGTTGGCCGAAAATTACATCTATTTTTCAACAAAATATTCAATTTTTGTGACCATAATTTTGACACAATTTTGATCTTACCCAAAATTTAATTATTATTTTGATTTTTGTTAATTAAATCCATGTGTCCAAATATCATGATTTAGGAAATCAAAATTTGCCAAAAAAATATAAAAATATTCCAATAATATTCTTATCTAAATAAATAAATAAATTTATTATTTAATTAATTTATTCATCTAATAACAAAAAGATAAATTAATATTATGGAATAATATTCCAAGAATATTCCTCCATTTATCATTATTAATAATTAATTAATAATCAATAATAATAATAATAAAAAAAGTATCAAAATCCAGTTGGTTAATAATGTGTATCTAATCTAAATTATGTATCGTATACAAATACACATTATTTAATATGCATGTGTAAATTTTGAATAATCCAAATTATCCATAATTAATTGCCAAAGTGCTCAACGAGTACACTTTATATTGTGGAACTCTCTAGGTTCAAGTTTATCTATCACGGAAACCATTTCCAGGTCTATAATTCGTCCACTCACAAATTACGACGACCACAGATAATCAAGTTGAACCGTCCAAGTCGAAATCATCGCATATATATATATAATCCCTCTATCATAGACACAACATCGTTAGACAATTACTCTCTACTGGAGTTATTTCGATTGAATATGTAAAATCAAGGGATAACATTGCGGATCCGCTAAAAAAAGGGTTAAACAGAGAGTTAGTTGTGAAATCATCGAGGGGAATGAGACTAAAGCCCATTAGATAAATGTTTATTATGAAGGAAAACCCAACCTTGCTGACTGGAGATCCCAAGATCTAGGTTCAATAGGACAACCTACTCATAAAAGACATAATTGGTTCACTGTGGGGGGTTACCCTCTAGTCCATTCCTATGGTGATATGAAACAGTGATGCTCGTATGGAAAGAGGTTAAGCAAAGGCTTTTAATGATTCTTATACGTCGGGAATCTGAGCAGAGTAATACGAGCTACTCTTAAATAAGAAATCACATATGTGACCGCTTCAAAGGGAATTATACGGGGATCAATTCTTAGAAACTCTTGTAGAACCAGGTAGATGTTCACGGCCAAAATGAACATAATTATGAGAACTCAGTTGTCTTAGGTAAAATATCTGAGTGATATATATTTTCATTTACATGAACGGCAATACAGTTCAATGACATCATTTCCACTGTCAGTTAGTAAATGAGATATATTTTCACAAGGGAAGGTTCAAAGGCTGAGGCCTACCTATCCTATGCAGGTGTTGAACCGTTGAACTCTTCAAGGTCAAAATAAAATGTTTATATAAAATAATTTTATTTGACGTTTTTCCTCCAATTTCATTAATGTGGGGGATTGTTGGAAAATGCTCATAGTAAGCATTTTGAGATACAATTTTAAGCATGGTCCACTTCGTGTCAGTGGTTATTTTTTAGTGATTCGGATACTCCTATGTGAGTAGTTCGGAATGATATATTCATATGCTTAAAATGGTGCTTGGGTGAATGAGAAATTGTTGCTCATAGTTCACCCATTGGTGTTGGAAAATAAGGATAAATAAGATTGTCCCGCATAGGGAAGCTAATAAAGGAAAATTGTGTTTATATACGATTACTAATATGTAGATGGGTAAGTGTTATAAGGATAGAGGCTCTCTCTACGTGCTCGCGCAGGGGGGGTGCAAATCAAAATCCAAATAGGCCTAACTCGTGTGCACCTGCGCGTCCTGCGTATACGAATGCCGGACCAAATTGTGCGGGCCCGGCCCAGCCAATTTTTGCAAGTCTCTTTATTTTTTCAAGCCTTTTGAAGTTGCATAACAGTTAAATTAATTCCATTAATTAACTAGGTTGTTACATCATGTGGAAAGCCTCCCACTAACTTAATTTAATTGGCATGTTATTTTTTTTTATGGTGGCAGTGTATTCATTTTTTTTAGAGAGAAAAACCCAAATACTTCTTTGTTGTTTTATTGAAAGAGTTCAGTCACTTCTTAGTTCGTTGAAAATGATTTTGGTGGTGCCCATTCTCGTTTATTTTCGTTGCATCCTGGGACACAAACGTCTCACGTTCTACTGCACCATTCGGTAGGGGACGAATTTGTTTTAAGGAGATTGTTGCCGCATCAACAAGCCTCGGAATTCTCTCTGTTTTGGTGCCGCTCACCTTTCTTGTTACTGTTCGATACTGCACTGCCTACGTTACTGAATTGTTCATGTCGCTGGTTCGTTGCTGCACCGCCGTGTTCGCTCCTGGAACTGTGTTATTTTCATAACTGTTGTTTTGTTATTACCTCTACTTTATTGTACCAATTGTGTTCTGTTTTACTGTTTGTTCATTGTCCTTTGTAATAACACAGTAACCAAATATTTGTAATAATTGATACTCTTCGAAGTTCCAATACCGAATTATACGATGCTTCACTACCGGATAACCTACTGATTATGGCCCGTAACTTTCTCTTTCGAACTTCGATTTCTATGAATTTTTTATCATCAGAAATCTGAGATTGAGATCTACAACTTTCGCATTAAACTTTTTTAATATAAGAGTAATTTCATCAATATCATAAAACATCCAACATATCATGGAATTTTTAATATAAGGATGTCCTCCCATTATTTTACATAAATTGATAATTCCCAAACAAAATATGATAATTTAATAATTAAGTTAAATTCTATAACAACAAATATATTTGAACACACAACTTAAGCACATTGTGCCCAATATATTTGAAAGGGGATAGCAATTATCAATCACATCCAACGTGACTCTTTAAAATTGGTCCTGAACCGTTTTCGATCCTCATTGCTTTGGCATCTATTGGATAGGGCGTATTCAAGGCGATACTCGTCAATGTATATATCCAAGGTACATATGCACTACCTCACTGCTTTGGCATTTATTGGTATGTATTTTCGCTCGAATTTGTTTCTTATCAAATAAGTTTTACCGATATAAATAAATTTCCATTAACCATAGCCGCACTCCTTTGGAAAATACAACCATGGTATCAGGAAAAATATTTACATCCGTAATGACGAGACGGACCCATTAGTGTACAATACACTCACAAAACACAAAGTCTTATTATAGGGATTTTTAAATTACTATCAAACAGTCAAAATAATTGATCCAATCAATTAATTCTCAAGCATGTGTAAAATAAATTGAATTAAATATCAAATATTTAAGGCATGAAAAATTATTTTGGATGTGGGATCAGACGATCTGATACCATTTTGTTAGAGTGAACGCATCAGAACGACGCGGTGGAAGCCGAAAATGATTTTTAAACATTTTAAAATTTTCCGAGCAAATTATTAATATCAAATAATTTTAATTCACTCAAATAAGTTTAAATATATTATTTATTAACATTTAATAACATAATATATTTCAAAACATGATGAATTATTTTACGAAATATTTTTCGATAAATACTACGCGTAATGGGCAAACGGTCAAACTGGTTAACCAATCGCCGAGCCGGGCCAACCCAGTCACTCGGGCAGTGTTCGGTGAGCCCTTAGGCTGCCCGAACAGTGCCCAAATATGTTGGTTTCACAGTCGTGACACGGTGAGCCCATTTCGACACGAATTTTTCCGTTTTCTCATGTTTTCGTCCTGGAATAATTTCCGAAATTTACCACCAAATACACATCCAAAATCATCCAAACAAATAAATGAATAGTACCAGATTTTTACTTGAAAAATATTCTGATTTAATACATGAAACAAGATCTAATCCAGAAATTTTTTTTGCCAATTTTCATACCATAATTCAATTTATTCACAAATTAATCCTATTAATTTTGCACCAAATTTAATCACCACAACATAAAGCCTCAAGAACAATTCTAGGCAATATTAGATTGGTAACATCACTCTAGAATGAAAATTTTTAATTTTGAGATTAATTCCCTAATTAATCTACAACACATGCTTAATAAGAAAACTATTAAGGTTTAATAAACTATCAACATCAAGTATTGTTTCAAACATATATATCCAAGATCCATATGCATATTAATCATGTAATAAATATCGTATACATATTTACATGCTTAAGAAATAAAAAAATAGAAATTAGAAATTGAAAACTTTAATTACCTTAATTTCAAGCTTCCGAATTTTCAATTTATTCTTCTTTGATGTTGAACAATCTTTTTAGAACCCTAATCCCCATTTCTTTTTGTTTCTCAACACATGAGAAAGTGGTTAAACCTCACAAAATGAAACAAGTTTCATTTATATAGAAAAAACCAAGTCGGCTGAAAATTACATCTATTTTTCAACAAAAATATTCATTTTTTGTGGCTATAAATTTGATACAATTTTGATCTTATCCAAAATCTAATTATTATTTTGATTTTTGTTAATTAAATCCATATGTCCAAATACCATGGTTTAGGAAATCAAAATTTACCAAAAATATAAGAATATTCCAATAATATTCTTATCTAAATAAATAAATAAATAAATAAATAAACTATTTAATTTATTTATTTATCTAATTAACAAAAAGATAAAATTAATATTATGGAATAATATTCCAAGAATATTCTTCCATTTTATCATTATTAATAATTAATTAATTAATAATAATAATAAAACAAGTGTCAAAATCCAATTGGTTAATAATATGTATCTAATATAAATTATGTATCATATATAAATACACATTATTTAATACGCATGTGTAAATTATCCTAATTGTTCCGGAGATATAGATTAAATATCAAATCTCTTCTATGAATATTCATGTGTCGCGACATAATTATGATTCATAAAAAAGTATTCGAAACTCGTTTCCGAATCATACCTCGGCCAAGGATTTTAAAGAATCACAAATTGGACACCTAAATCCCGTACACGGGACTGACAGATCCTCTTTGGATACATCACATGATATTGTGAATATCAGTCCATACCCGACGAACAAGCAGAGGTCTGATCTTAAAAGATCGTTGACGTGACTGTCATCAAAGTACATAGGATTTATCACATATCCACAGTCGTATCACAAGTCAAACGAGCTAATATGATATTCGACTCGTAAAGATTCATATTGACGTTGGTGTACCATCTATCAGGAATCTTCGAATGAATCGTTCAGAATTTATTTAATAAATACTTATGTGTCTATATGAGCCTCCCAATATTCATGGTTTACTGAGACAAATCATTAGAATAATTCTAATATATGAAACGTATCGGTCTCCCGGTTTACTAACTGACTAGGTATGTAAACCTTGACTAGGAAAATTTTTAAGAATTAATTGTATTGTGACATTTCTCAGTAACAATTGTAGCACTTTTGCAATTATGTCACAACTATTCATTCTAAGGTCTTTTACGCCTTTACCATATAATAGAATATATTGATGAAAATTACTCAATTTTATTCATAATAAAATATAAATGTACATTGTATTTACAATAAATACAACTAAATTTAGCGCACCGAGCACCAACTAAATTATGTCACAACTATTCATTCTAAGGTCTTTGACGCCTTTACCATATAATAGAATATATTGATGAAAATTACTCAATTTTATTCATAATAAAATATAAATGTACATTGTATTTACAATAAATACAACTAAATTTAGCGAGCCGAGCACCAACTCTAACATACATATATCTCACTTCATATCAAATCAATAGCAAAATTCGTACCTGTGGTGGTAGTTTATCTTAATTATTCATAATTTTGAACTCCGTACTCAAAATCATCTCTTACTATCCTCATTTTATCCTAAACACTTCAACCATTTATACATACATATGCATATACATATACATATACATATACATATACATATACATATACATATACATATACATATACATATACATATACACACACACACACACACACACATATATATATTTAAACATGAATCAACATTCATGTACTCATCGCATGGGTTACTTACCTGACTTTGGGAGCACTTCATAAACTAGTCAAATATATCAAAACAAATGGCGAAATGTCGTCAAAATCATGACTTACGGTATTCTCGACTTAACTTTAACAAAATCCCTGATCTTTCTAGGACAACCAAAACAAGTTTGATTTCAATATTTTCAGTTCCATCAATCTTAAAACATCCTTACAAACTAATCCAAGCCACTAGTTAACTAAATACTCGGTTTACATATTTTTGGAAAATCTTTCGAAAAATATTCGCAAACGTTACGGAAATGTCTCGAACCCTCCGACCATGCCTGGATTTACCTATTCATTATCGTATTATCATATATAACTCATATATATAATTATATCTAGGAACACATCAATACCTGCAAAACCCAATTTTACCGAAACTAGCCTAATCTATCAGATCGATCCAATTCGTTCCGTTTTAACTCAGATTCTACCAAATAAACATATTCAATATACTTGTGTTCAAAAAATTCAATTTATATCATTACACTACTCTACGAAACTACGAGATACACCCAGATATTTAACGATAGACTTGAAATTTGTGAGTTTTTTACTGTGAGGTCTTACCGAGATTTTGATGGCATATACGAAATCCAAACGATCCCACGAACGCGCTGAAATCGATGAAATTCGAATTAGAGCACTCGAGAAAATCTATCACTATTAATCTGAATCTTACTCTCTCGATTCGCGGGAAACCAAAAGGTATTTTGTAAAACCGACACCACAACCTTGTAGTACTCTCTGAGAACTTCGATTTGGCGAGTAGCTCGGGCCGTGAGACGAAGCGACGAGTCAGGATTAGGAAACACATACTCATGCCATATCCTCTTCTCTTTCGCCGTTTTCTAGTGCCTCTGCCTCGCCACCAGCCACCATCAGATGCACGGTGGTCGGACGCTCCCCTTGCACCATCGCGCCGAACGGTGGTGGCTAGCTGACCGCCGACATATCTAGCCATCAAGGACGCCAGAGGGGGGGGTCGAGTGGTGGTCTTTGAGAAGTTTTTCGCTTTTCTCAATTTTAAAAACTTATTGGTGTTTATAGAAAAAATTTAAAAATTTACGTTTTGACCCTCGTGAAATTACAGTCAGGTCTCTGTCTTGGGGTTTTCATATAAATTCATATTTTAGAATCCTTTCTAATGTAAATTTCGAAAAGTGTTCAACACGAAAGTTGTTCATCTCAGAAAAAAGAGTCCAATAGTTTAATTAGCTCAATCAGAGTTAGTTTGTTATTTTTATAGTCGAAACAACAAACTTATATGCGTATAACGATAAAAGCAAAAATCGCATAATCGGTTATGAGAACTATGCATTTCCCAACGCGACGAAGCTTCACTTCACAAAGTTCTGACCTATTTTACAATACATAATCCCTTATTTTCAAATATTATCTCGCTCAAAAACTAAATTTAATTCGGAACCTTCTAGAACTTTTCCGAAAAAATTCGAGATATTACATTCTTCCCTCCTTATAAAAAAATTTCATCTTCGAAAGTTCTTCGTCCTTACGTCTAATCATTCGGAACTAAACGAACGTACATGACAATCTTATCTGTATTCGGAAGTCGTCTCACTTTACATATTTCATACATCAATACAAATCATGTTATTTCAAAACAAAACATATTAAATCAAATATTTTATACCCGAATCAAATCAAACTTGTCATTTCAATTCACATTCATTCATAGAAACACGCTCAAACCATTTCAAATTCATCCATCATATAAACAAAAAGCCGAACACAAATTCCATATAGTTAATCAGATGCGTCATTAGAAACGAGGAACATAACACAGGTTCTTTATAAGCAATCAAATACAATATCAAAACAAAAACATAATACGAATTTCATACTATCTATTTCGTCCAAAATGTGAAACGGAACTCATTCATTTAACATCATGTCATTCCATATCATATATGTGAATGCTATCAACACCAAAGTTTACATACGTACATATCCAGTCACACATACAACTTTGTATGGCTGACATTAAAGCATACATAACCATCACAATACTCAAAAGATTCATGACTAAAATATAGACATACATACGTGTTCCCATAATAAACGTAAGCTTTTATACCAATATTTACATCAATCGTCACAGTCAAAAGTGACACATAATCATAGTGCTTCTATGATGTTGATAAGCTGAAATATGTCAATTTCTGTCATCATTAAAATGGAAACGTAAAACAATTTCTTTTAAAAACCATCTCGAAAATACATTTGAAAAACTCTTTTACTGTAAAAAAAAAAATTCAAATTTGAAATTCATCATCGTCGTAAATATGTATCAAGCATATAGTATAAACTCAACTGAAGGAAACATAACAAGCGGCTAATGTCCAAATCACGCGCACATATCGGACAATGAACGAAACAAACCCTTGTCGACCTAGGGTAATGGGTCGGTCCATTGCAGTTGGACAGAACCTTATACAAGCTCCACAGTAGAAACATATCATATCAAATCATAAAATAATAAAAACCATATACAAGCGTTGTGATGGAAATATATCATATCATATAATATCATAAACAATATCAAAATGTAACTCTTTCGAAATAATTCTTTTCCCTAAAACCCCAAATATGTTTAAATAAAAAAATAAATCTATGAAAACTTGATCAAAACTCAAATGTATATCCTTCAAATACATATCCAACATCTACTATTCAAGTCGCGCGCAGTGATCAGACTGTGTACGAAAAAACCATGTTGGCAAAGTATTGGGCCTACCATTTTCTGATGGGCAGGATCCCATAAAAAGCACCCCGGCCGAGCCGAAGCGAAACATATACAAGCGCCACAGAGGGTTAAAAACATAAAATTATCAAGCACCATGACGGAAATAAATTTTCAAGCGTCTCAATGGAAACAAAGTTGTATGGTTGAAAAAAGTCAACATCATTTTAGAGTGCCGAGATGAAAACATATCATCAAGCATCTCGACGAAAATATATCGATAAATTATAAATCATGAAATGTGAATCAAGCGTCGAGGTGGAAACATATTCATTATCTTTTATAATCAAAACCAAAATATCAAAAATATTTCTTTCTTTCTTCTTTTCTTTCCTTTTTCTTTTAAAAATACTTTTATGCGACAAATCAAATACCAATTTGTTTTCAAAACATAAAACAAAGATAATTGTTCGCAATTTAGACTATCAACATCATACAATAACCCGTACATCAGATCACATTGAATTCCATCACATACATATTCATATCCGTATATAAATGACATACTTTTAACTTAGTATACATATATATATATATATATTCATAACATACAAACATGTACTAATAATCAGAATCACCCATATCAAATGAAAACTATTGCATATCATACCATATACCAGAAATCAAATCAAGGTGCAAACATGGCACTTATATGGTCTAAACGCTATAGAAAACTTACTCAGACAATTGGATACCCTGTAGCTGCATTAATTGACACCTAAACCTTTGCTCTGATACTAAAACTGTAACACCCTCATAGAGGCAGAATGCTACCGGCAGGAGACATGATTAATCCATCTCCATAATCCTCCAAATTTACAGAAAAAATGGACATGATGTATCTTAAAAATGGACAACCTGGATCACAGTCTAGCATCAAAGCAGAATCTGTAATAAACATCAAATATATAAAACGACCTCAAGTCCACACAGAACATATCAAACTCAAAATCAACACTTAAGGGCTTTGTGCCCACAATATCAATCAACACTTAAGGGCTATGTGCCCACAACATCATATGCAATTAAAACTTTAATTTATTAATACAAAACAACGTGTTCAGTATGAAAAAAACATATTAATCATAGACTCTAAACTCTTAAGACTCTTCCCATGACACTTACAAGGGTGCCTGCAACTTGGGTAATCCACATCTCGAGCATGACATTCCAAAGCCAAAGTGGTTGACCCATCTGGTAGCGAACCTGCAAAATTAGCAAACTAGTTTGGTGTGAGTTATAAAAACTCAGTAAGTAACCACACTCTTACTACAAACAAAACATACAAGCATATCACTAGCTTTTCAGAATTACCAAGTTGTTACGAGTTCAGATTTATCAACTTTTAATTAACCTTTATTCATTACACATGTCAAATCCATATATCTATATACATATATATGTTGGACAATTATGACCCAAAGCATCATTATTTTACAGATCATGGTGTTGTTGTACAAATTAACTATGTGACAAAGGAAATTGCCCTTTTATCATTGTGATTGGATTACCAAGATGTATAAATGATAAAAGGTCCATATGATTAGTTACAGATTGAGATGATATGAGATAATATCAATCCATAAAGGTTTAATAATTAAATATCCCTAGTCGGAGTATTATCGAGATTGGACATCGATAATGCGTAAAAGACTAGTATTACACTTGTGCGCGTTGTCGGAGCATAACGACATAGTTCTCATATATTTGGGTATAGGATACTCATGCAAGTGTAATAGAGGTTGTGTTTACCGATGGTATGGAAACAGCTTCGCTCTGGATAGACCCCTCGGAATTCCATTGGTAGTATGACTATGTGTCTATGGAAGTCCGAATCAGGGTGGGTGTATTTGGTCTTAACCTGAGACTTGCACCGCTAATACTTGCAACAATCAATATACTTGGTTTTGATCGTCCAGGGCTTTAACAAGTTCTGTGTACGCCTCTTCTGGGTATATTGAGAATCATAGTGTATTGGGTGTGATGTCAAGACTGAAGTATCACTCCAGTCATAGTGGAGATGATGATCACGTAGGATACGGAACTGGTGCTCTTATGTACTGCAGTCATCGGGATAATATGACTAGGTCATGATTATCCAATTATAGAGACTAGTTACCAGAGATCTGATATGTGCTTCGTACGGGGCAGACACAATTCCAGCCTCAGGCCTAGCACGTGACATCCGATGCTGGATCGTAATACGCAATACTACGTATATTACGTCTGATATAGATCACAAATTCCTTTAAGAATATTTCTGGAGAATTGGGTAGGCACGGTGCTTTTCTAGAAGCCAACCATGTCTTTTAAATCGGTAAAAACGTAGTACTAGGTACGTACGTGTTCGGATAGTCCGACAATCGGATTTATTGCCAACATATCCGGGGATCTCATGGGTCGCTCCCGAAGATTCACCGATGATGTATGACTCGCACTTTATTAATCTGGGATTAATTAGTAGAGAGAGAAAATTAATCTGGGATTAATTACAGAGATATTTTATCTGGGATAAAATATTATTTAAAGAGAGAGAATGATTAATTTGGAATTAATCGATAAAATAATATATTCGATATATTATACGAAATTAAATTTCGACGCGGAATTAAAATTAGATTTTAATTCGGGCGAACGAGTTAATTTAGAATTAATTCATTAGCGACGTGAATAGTAATTTTGCTAGGCAAAATTATTTAATTAAATTTGATTTAATTACGTCGCAACGGAAAATTCGTTAATTTGGAATTAGCGAACCCGAGCCCGGGAGTGTTTGCGGGCCCACTCGCATTTCGAATTCAAGTGCGGCCCACAAGTCACATCTAGCGTCAAAACATTAGTCACTTTGATTGATATGATGTCTAGTCACTTTGAGTTATGTGATGTCTAGTTACTTTTGATGTGAATAGTGATGGTGGTGGTTGGAAGGCATTAATTGCCTTTTGGCTCAAAAATTTGGTTGACCTTTTTAAAAGGCAAATACCAAATTTTTGGTATATGTTTTGTTTTGATTTTAGAAATCAAATAACCAACTCAATATAACTCTCTCTCTCTTCTCTTCTCCCTTATTCGGCCAAGGGCCAATTTTGCTCTCCAAAATCTGCCATTGCCGAGAGCATGGTAGAAGTTTTGTGAAGATTTGTTGCAAGTTTTTCACAAGTGCTAGCACACATTCGGGGTCTTACGAAGGTGATAGGGAAACCCACCCGTGGGCATGGAATGCACACCAAGCTTGGAGCTTGAAGGACCGAAAATATGGAGCACAAAATCAAGTCAAAACCGTGAGCTACATGAAGTTAAAGCTTGAAGATTTTTGTTGTTCCTCGCATCGCCAAATCCGATCTATGTAAGTATGATTCCACCATACTTCTTATTGTATTCACACATGTTTCATTGCTTGAAATCGATCTTGGGACTAATCTAGAAACCCAACAATATAAGTTTCAATCTAAAAGCCAAACATTCAAAGAGCACAAAGCAAAAATTCAAATACAACATGTTACGTCATTTAACATAGAGCCTATTTTAATCATATGAAACATGAAGTTATATTTTTATACTAAGTTATACTTTCATACTTTATTATAATTAAGTATCTTTGAAATATCATCAAATTGGTAAGTCAATCACATTTTCTTTAATTCAAATCAAACTTTCTTCAAAAAAAAATCTTCCTTCGATTCTGATAGTCGTACAATAACTTACATTCGTGACATATACAAGCACACTTATCAATTTCTTTTACAATATAGGAACATACGATAAAAAATTTAACAAACAAACTTTATAACATCTTATATACACACGATTTCCAAGTCATTAATTCATTCTACGATAGAATACACAGTCCATATTTATCACGGACTCTATCACGCACACAGATACATTCAAACATACATATAGCCATTGTGCAATCGACAATAAAGCATACATAACAGCTAATACATCAAAGAACACAACAAAATAATATATACATATGGTTGGCTTACACATACAATGCTTATACGAGGCTCATTACTTATTTTAGATTATGAATGAGATGAATGTCATTAGAACGGATTCCTAACCAGCTCGACTACTACACCATAAAAACATTAACTAATTAAACATACACACATGCACATATATCATGTAACACAACTCATCGCATAATTTCTCATACACGCGCACATACATGGCAAAGATTGCTTTCTCATCAGAATAGGCATACACATATGTATATACATCGAACTTACGAATGTACACTTTACTTCGAATTCAGCTACCATAGCCTTTACTTATCTATCAAACATAATTCGTTTCAGAATTTTTATCTAACAAAACTGATACATTATCTTACCCAATATACATTTCCATTCATATACGTATCCTATCAATCACGTACTTCTATCACTGAGGAAAGACTTAGCTTATACCAACCCAACCTCTGCACAGCTAAATCGTATACATTAGTCAATAACAAACTTATTCTAATAACGCACGTCAACACGTGCTAATACAAATTCATAAATCATAACTTTCTCTCTTTACCGATCTTATACACTCAAATCATACTTATCTTATCATCTCATACGTTTACATTTACGTGATCATATACTTATACTTATACATATTTATCCATATATACATATGCATATCATTACAGGTTCATACACTTACATACATCCATACATAAACATAGACATTAAGCTCATCACATATCTCATCAAATCAATAGAAAAATTTATACCTTTCGGGGTCGATTAACTTAACTATTCATAACTTTGAACTCCGTTCTCAAAATCATCTCCTACTATCTTCATTTTACCATAAACACATCAACCATTTATATATATATATATATATATATATATTTAAACATGAATCAACATTCAAGTACTTATCGCATGGGTTACTTACCTGGCTTTGCGAGCACTCCAGGTCCTAATCAAATTTGTCAAAACAAATGGCGAAATGCCATCAGAATCGTGACATACGGTATTCTTCACTTAACTTTGACAAAATCCCGGATCTTTCCGGGACAACCAAAATAAGTCTGATTTCAATGTTTTTAGTTCCTTTAATCTTAAAACATCCTTACAAATTAATTCAAGCCACTAGTTAAATTAAATCCTCGGTTTCCGTATTTTTGGAAAATTTTCTGAAAATTTTTCGCAAATGCTACGGAAGGGTCCTAAACCCTCCGAACCTGCCCCGATTTACGTATTCTTTATTTTATTATCATATATAACTCATATCTATCATTATATCTAGGAAAAAACCAATACTTGCAAACCCCACTTATACCGAAAATTAGCATAATCTATCGGATCGATCCAATTCGTTCTGTTTTCACTCGGATTCTTCTAAATACACATATTCAATATGTCCACGCTTAAACAATTCAATTTATATCATTACGATACTCTATGAAGCTACATGATACATCCGAATATTTAATGATAAACTTGAAATTTGTGAGTTATTTACCGGGAGGTCTTACTGAGATTTCGAGAGCATATACGAACTCCAAACGATCCTAGGAACGCAATGAAATCGACATAATTCGAATCAGAGCTCTTGGAAATATCTGTCACTATTTATTTGACTATTCCTCTATCAATTCGAATGAAACCAAGTGACATTCCGTATAATCGATACCGTAACCTTAAACTACTCTCTAAGAGCTTCAATTTAAAGGGTGGCTTGGGCCGTGAAATGAATCGATGAGCTGGGATTAGAAAACCCAAGCTCACATCATTTCATCATCTCTCTCACCATTTTCCGACGTCTCTACCTCACCGCCGTCCACCATCAGATGCGTGGTGGCCTGACCCTCCCATTGCATCAACGCGCTGGCCAGCGGTGGCCAGCTTGCCACCAGCTTGACTAGCTATCAAGGACACCAGAGGGGGTCGAGTAGGAGTCTTTGGGAAGCTTTTCATTTCTTATAATTTTAAGAACTTAAGGGTATTTATATAAAAGTTTTGAAACTTTACTTTTTGACCATTGCGAAATTGCAGTCCGGTCCGTCCCTATGATGAGGCTTTCTTGGAAATTTATATTTTGGAAGCCATTCTGATATAAATTTCGATAAGTGTTCAACACAAAAGTTATTCGTCTCGAAAAAACGAGTCTAATGGTTTAAGAATCAGCTCAATAGAAGTTCATTTATTATTTTTATAGCCGAAACAAAATATCACGTAATCGGTTCTCAAAACTACGCGTTTCCCAATGCGATAAAGCTTCACTTAATATCTTTCCGACCTATTTTCGAAAAATAATCCCTTATTTTCAAATATTAACTTGCTCCAAAACTAATTTTAATTCGGAACCTTCTAGAACTATTCTGAAAAAAATTGGGATATTATAGGATATTGTCATGAGCATTACTATTCAAGCTTATTTCCAAACATGAGATGGAAAAAAGATCTTCTCTACTTTATGCTCTTGTCATATTCTTCATTCTTTTATCTTTATGAGGTCTTGAGTGGAAAGATGGTCTACCAGGAGTTCTTTTAAGAAGCTTGACTTGGAATGGTGGTTCCATTCTATCAAGCTCATAGGTGGTGTCAATGATACTAACTTCCCCATGTTGTGATATGTCCACTCATACTATGAGATTTTCAATGAAATCACACAACTGCTTTTGCCTAACTATTTTTTCCATAACTTTCTCATAAATACAATCAATGAATGTAGGATTCTCTCGTTCAATTCTAGATTCGGTTGGCTCAGGTTATTGAATAGACATCTCAATTTCTATATAAGGCTCAGCCTCTCTCCCCATTATGGTGTCCTTTTAAATCTCTTGATTCAATGGGTCTTCTTTAGTTTCATCGACCAGTGACCCTTGAGGTATATAGATCTAGTTATTGGCTAGTTGTCTTATTTAGACTTCCAATGTTTTTAAGAATGTTGCTTGACTTTGAATTATGGTTTCAAGTCTAGTCGTATTTCTCAAGTTTTCAATACTTTGGTTTACTAGTTGCATAATCAAATCATCTTGGATTGTTTTGGTTCTTGGGGAATTTCTTGAGCATGTGGTGGATAAAAAGAATATAATGGTCTAGTAGGATATGTAGGACCATCGTTGTTATGCCATGTAAGATTCTGATGATTTTACCACCTTGGATTTTAGTTAAATGTACAATGATCACTAGGTTGGTTGCCCCTATATATCTCATAAATCATCATTGTGTTTTGAAGGGCTTGAGTATTTAATAAGCAAAGTATTTCATAAATATTATCCATAAGTACCGTGTCTTCAGGACTTCAAGTTTTTTTTATAAATAACACGTACTCTATCCCACCAACATAGGGTGCAACTATAACACCCGGTTATCAAGACATGACTATCATGGTCATTCCATTCATGCATGAAATATTACAATGTAAATAATCATGTATTAGAGGGTTTGTTATCTGTGTAGCTCTTATTGGGAACTCGGAATGGTTTCTCACCTTCAGCTCTCACTTTAATTTTGACAGCACTCATGAATAGCCCTTAGTATTTTGACCATAATTTGGGATAAATATATTATTTTTCAGCGATTTTAGTAGCGCTCGAAAACTTAGACATAAGGCTACAACTTTCATGTTAAGTATTTTCCTAAATTTTGTGGGACTAAGTCAATTTTATGCTGAAAATTTGAGCTATCGTACAGTGACAGAAATAATAAATAATTTAAGCATGTGGGTTATTTAAATATCATTATTTAAAACTAAAAATATATAGCATTTGTGGTATCTATATTTTTTTTTTTACTTTCCTTTGTTCTTCTCATAAAGAACTCACGACCAACAAGTCCTTATTCCTCCTCCATTTTTGCATCACCACGCCACTTGACAAGCTAGGGAAAATGAATTTTTTCTTGAAATTTCTAATGTCACTCAAAGCAAAGTAAGCTTCTTAATCTCTACTTAGTTGTTAATCAAGTGATTCAAGCATGTTTATTAGGATATAACATTTGAACTTATGGAAACCCAAGAAATATCCATGTTCATTTTTCATGATTGTGTTAGTTATAGTAATCAAATTTATATTGAGGTTTGTTTTCATGATTTGTGCATGGAAATAAGTTGGATTAGAAATCTAGGCTTGGGCTTGATATTGCCATGAATCTAGGGAAACTAATTTGAATGATGATTTTGTGGGGATTAGTATGTCAAGAGTTAAGTTATTTTTTGGATTATTGTGATTATGTTTAGTTGGTGTTGTTGCAGTGTGAGAAATTTATGATCAGACCTAGGATCGTGCCTCATGTCACGACGCAACACCAAACTTAACTCTTTGTCTCAGAATTTACCTAGGGCGCGTCATGACACGAGTTGTTCAGTTGATGTCGGGACGTGCATTGCCATACATTATGACGCGATACCATATTTCAGGGCATGTTCTATTAGCACTAAATCACATCTTAGAATGTCAGCTAGGGCTTTAAGCTTTCTAATTAGCATGGGCATATGTAATATTTATTTATATGTATAATATTGCAAATACTTATATGTACTAACCACACTTTGGGTTATGTCTAGTAGATTCTAAGCAGGATGGTTCATCCAATTTAACATGCCTGAATGAGCAGAAGACTGGACGTCAGTTTTGTAAGTGAATGTTGTTCTTGACATTTTTTTTGGTTTTTAAGCATTTTACAAATTAAATACTTTTTTTTAAATGAATATCAAATTTAGAGATTACACAGGCATATTTCAAAATTACCATGTTTCCATGATAATCTACTCAGTTGTATATTATATTTCAAGAATGACAGTAGTTATTATATACTTTTCAAAGTTATGCTTATATGTTTGATGACTACATGGTTATGACTTATAAGTTCATGTTATGTGATAATGTTACGGCATGATTCAAGAACTATGAATCATGTTTCATGATTTACATCCTACATTTGATGATTTACGTTTTATATTTGCAATGTGTGTGAAGAGTTTCGTTGATAATTTGGGATTGTGTCATAGCAGTGCCAATTAGGAAATTTTGTCGGACGACATTCATCTCATATCTATTCTAAAATAGGTAGTGAGTCATCGACTGGTATGGTATGCAAAAACTAGTGTATATGTCACCAAATAATCTGCCTAATCATGTTTTAAAAGGTCATGTCATATATTTTTGATAAATGAAAATATATTTTCAGTGTTTATTAGATTTTCATGATTTGAGAATTATGTTTCATGATTCATGATTTACATTTCACGATTTACAAGTCAAGATTTAGAGTTTATGAGTTACGACTTATAGTTTATGTTTCTTGATTTACGATTCACATGTCATGATTTACAGATTACGCTTCACAATTTACATGTCATATTTTACAGTTACGAGTCATGTTCTATTGTTACAGTTCATGATTTATATGTTTTAGATCATGATTTACAATTGCACATCATATTTTACAATCAATGTTTTCCACGTGTCATGTTTATATGTTTACAGTTTATGATTTCCATGTGTCATGTCTATATATTTTTAGTGTATGTTTATCTTGTGTCATGTGTACAGTTTAAATTTTCACGTAATATGCTTTCAGCTTATGATTTATACGTTTTCAGCTCATGCTATACATGTTCACAGTTCATGTGTATAATCCTCAGTTTATGATTATGTTTTTATGTTTCATATTTATAGCTCATGTTACATGATTTACAGTCATTGATTTTCAAGATTTACATTTTAAGTTTTATACTCTATAATATATGAGTTACATGTGTACAAGTATAAGTATTTAATTGATTTCAAAACATCAATAATGTGTCGTCCTCTCATATATTGTGATAAGTCCACGAAAGTATACTTTGAACGCCACTTATAAGAGTAATATTATAAATGTTTAGAAATAATTTGAATATTTTAATGCATTTATATGTTATATGCTTTGATTCATGAAATATTATTCACATACTTTTGGTGTTTTAATGTAGGAATGAAGCTAGTGCAAAAGAAAAACTTCAAGGCCTTGCAAAGTGATGAGAGTTGAATTATGTCAATTTACCATTATTCACCCTTTCAAAAATTCTAGAATATTTAGAGATCCAATTGATATTAGATCAGTGGCATTGGAAAATAGACT
>SKCR01038139.1:0-155554 GCA_019454045.1 Zanthoxylum bungeanum
CTAACTTGTTGCAACAAACACACCATACCCGCAAGGGAATACTCTTCCAACTGTCTCAAATCATTAAAAACAGGCTCAGAGTCTTCAGAATTGAGACTACTCGTATTAGTACCACCACTAGTACTACTATTCAAATAAGCCAAAGAATTATGCAAGATATTAGTCAACACATCCATTCCACCATAACAATGACCATTTTTCAAAATAGCCTTTAAAGCAACATCCTCATCATAACCTAAGGCAACAAGCTTAGATATAGCTTCATTGTATAAAAAATCTAAATTTTTCAACAAAATATCTTCCAATTGTTCTTCAGTGCAGCAACCCAAACCGTGATCATCGAAATTAGAGTTAGAATTATGGGCCGGATCATTGAGACCCATATGGTAACTCAAGGGTTTGAGACCAGATTCAAGATAACAACAAGGATCGAATTCCGGTTTCACAGATCGGGTCCTCCGATTTGAACGGATATGCTTATCCCTCAAAGTGCAACCCATGCTGTTTCGATCAATAATAACATTAATAATAATATATTATAAAATAAAAATAAAAATAAAAAGGAGGGCAAGAGAAACTCACAGTGACGTATGATGAAGATGAGAGCTGTTTGGTTTTATGAAAAAACAATTGGCTGAATTTGTGCAAGAAATAAATGGAAAACAGAGGGCATGCGATTTGGTTCAAGGCATTAGTCACACTGATTATTAGCTCAATGGGACCCACACAAAAAGGTGGGCCAGTAGAAGATTATGTGGGCCGGCTGCTGTTAGTACTCTATGCACCTCATATTCTTTTTAAATACACCCCCAAGACTTCCATTTGGTATCTTCCGATCCCTATTTTAAAATCCGAATGAATCAAAATTAGTAAATCTTAATCCCTCTGGAAAATTGCAATATCTATCGGACGGGTACCAACGAGTTTGAGAGATGTTTTTTTTTTTTTATGAAAGTTGTAAGCATAAATGTTAATTATATATAAAAATTTAAAGATTGTAATTTAGAGTACAAATGAACGAGATATAAATATTTGAAAATGAATAATCTAATATCAATATCTTATAAAAGTAAAGATCATTTTTTATCATTTCTTCTTCATCAATACATATTGACAATGACATTTTTTATAATTTAATTAATTAATAAAAAGAAACTCATTTTGAGTGTCTTATTTTTTTTTTTTATTATTAAGCTATAGATGACAAACTTTGTAATTATTGCATTTGGTTATGTTTATTTATGTCATTTTACAATTAGATGGACTAAATGTAATTTTTTTTGTATCTGTCTGGAATCTAGACTAAATCGGATTGGACCTCTTTATTTTGAACTAAATAATGAATCCTTCCATATATTTAGATATAAAATAAGTGTAAATAAGTAATAATATTTTTGTGTAATTATATTTGATTGTCTTTATATACTGACGTTTAGCACAAGTATTAAGTATACAGACGTTTATAACCGTCATTGATGTTTAACAAAAGATTAAACATTTCAATGCATTTTTTTTACTTTAAAAGCTTTGGTGATTGGGATTCCTGCAAAATTAAAAAACCAAAGCAAGTAAATTAACCATGGCTTTGTTGTCCAAAGAAGAGCCTTCCCCTGCTTTTGTAGAAACCGTGGAGGAGATCATGAGAATGTACAGGTCACTGCCACCAAGACCCACAATTGAACAAGTTGAAGCAGCCATGTCTGTTCTCAAAACTGTTGACACTGAAGAACAGACAAAGCTTGATGAGATATCAAAGCAAGATAAGCCACAAGATGTTCCTGAAGAATTGTTTTATGTACTGCAACAGTTTAAAAAGACCATGGTTCTGCTTCAAAGCTGTGAGCAGAGGAAAGAAGCATGTCACTTGGTTGAAGTTGATAAACTTTATGGGACCTTGGATGAACTTATCCAAAGAGCTTCTGGCTTGGTTTCTGGGGATACCCAGATGGAGAAAGTGGATGCTTTTGGTGACTCAGTTGGAAAAATTGAAAAGGAATCTGTGATCACTGATGAAAGTCTAGTGAAGAGGAGGGATTATGATGTTGAATTGAAGAAAGATGGTGTTGAGGGTTTGGTGAAAAGTGCTTCTACAAAAGCTTCTTTCTTTACAGGTAAGCACTTCCCTTTGCTAATTATATGTATAAGATGGGTTGAGCACAATAGAAATATTAGGAGGTTGTTTGATATTTGGTATTCTTTAGATATTGATATGAAAGTTTTGAGGGTTTCAATTAAAGATTTAGAAGCTCCATGTAATTGTTAGTTGTTCTTTATATACATCTGAAATTTGAGAAATGAATTGAATTTTATCATTGTTTTCTTTCTGTGATTAGAAGGATTGAACCCTGAATTAGGAAACAAAGAAAGAGATAAAAACTAGGACGCCGTCTTTGAAGTGGCTCGGTGGCAAAGGGTTTAGAACTTGGTTGTCTGATATTGGGTTCGAGTACGGAGATGCATTTTTTTTTGTAAGTGCCTGGGGCAGCCCTGGGTCGGGTGGTTTGGCGGCGGGATTTCGAACGTTTCCAAAAAAAAAACTAGGACTTGAAAATACATTTTTCTCTTAAATTCCTATCAATTAAGATGTTGTTTAAGGCTAAAATCTAGACTTTGTTATATAGACGTAATGTTTGCTATGGAATTTATTGGATGTTTATATGCTATGTGAAGTTTCTCTAGTTTCTGAAGGTAGTTTTTGATGTTCGATGTTTATATGCTATTTGAAGTGTCTCAAGTGTCTGAAGGTAGTTTTGATGTAATTACAGGTGAAGAAAGTACTGAAAAGTTGAGTCTAATGAAGATGGCAACTGTTATCGAGAACTCTGCTAAATCAGGAGCAGTAGTTCTTGATCTTAGAGGAAAGTTAACTGATCAGGTTGAGTGGCTTCCTGTATCAATTGGAAAATTGAAGGATGTTACTGAATTGAACTTATCTGAAAATTGTATCATGGCTCTTCCATCCTCCTTTGGTGGCCTAAAAACCTTAAGAAAGCTTGATATCCACTCAAATCAACTCATAAACCTTCCTGATGCGTTTGGGGAACTAATCAACCTCATTGATCTAGACCTTCATGCAAATCGGTTCAAAACACTGCCAGCTACTTTTGGGAACTTGATCAACCTAATGAATTTGGATTTGAGTTCAAATGAATTCACCCATTTGCCGGATACAATTGGGTGTTTAACCTCTTTGAAGACGCTGAATGTGGAAACAAATGAACTTGAGGAGCTTCCTTATACGATTGGAAACTGCACATCACTTGCAGAGCTACGATTGGATTTCAATCAGCTGAAGGCTCTACCTGAGGCAATAGGGAAGCTCGAGTGCTTGGAGATTCTCACATTGCATTACAACAGAATAAAATCTTTACCAACAACAATAGGCAACCTTACTAAGTTAAAGGAGCTTGATGTGAGCTTCAATGAACTTGAGTCAATTACCGAGAACCTATGTTTCGCTGTAAGTCTCAAGAAATTGAATGTGGGGAACAACTTTGCTGATCTTAGAGCCTTGCCGAGGTCAATTGGAAATCTTGAGATGCTTGAAGAGTTGGATATAAGTGATGATCAAATAAGGATTTTACCAGATTCTTTCAGGTTGTTGGTAAATTTGAGAGTTTTTCGCGCTGATGAAACTCCTTTAGAAGTTCCACCAAGACAAGTTGTCAAATTGGGTGGTCAGGTATTCCCACTTCACAATGTTAGCTAATATAAGTTGTTGCTTAAATATTTTTATTGCATTGTTACTCACTTTCAATGGTTATGATCTTCAGGCTGTGGTCCAGTTCATGGCAGATCTTGTTGCTAATAGGGATACTAAATCTCAGCCAGAGAGTAAGAAGAAAAGTTTTTGGTTCAGGATTTGCTCAATAATTTGGCCTTTTCCAAGGAGAGGAGCCATCACAAGTGTGTAATTATCATCCAAAGCTTTAACTTTTCCATGTGCATAATTGTATTTGTTTTGTTATTTTTAACACAATTTTCAAATTACTTGTTTATTATTATAAGTTGTCCTGTATTGTGTGCTGAATTTTCTAATGACTTGGATTAATCTAATCTTGAGATGAGATTTCATTATAATAATATCTTAGTTTGTATAAATATAACATCTTGTGGTATTACTTGAGGATTATGTAGTTAATTAATTTGGCAATTGAAGTTGACTAAGCAAATTGCTTTAAAAGAGTTTCTTTTCTTCACTCCATTTTTCAATATCAGTGGGATAAATCAGATCTGGTAGCAGCACTTAGCTGGGTTTTTGGTTCTAATCCAATGCTGACTGATCTGGAATATTCTGGATTCACATGGTTATGGTTATTAGTTTAGAGATTTTATGATTTTAGAATATTTTCATAAAAGCCAACTTTTGATTTCTTACTGAGACTGGATAATTTCACTTCATCATGGAGATAACTTTCAGTTTCCACTCTTGCAACAAAATGAAATCAATTATGGGAATACAGATATGATATTAATCCGCTGGAGAAGGTGTGTCATTGAAAATTCAGATTATGGGTCTCGCACAGACCAAACAGAAATATTTTTCCACTAAACGGGATCTGTTGTATCATGTATGAATCATTATCTCATTATACGCAATAAAATATACACATCTCTAATCTCGCTTGACATATGACAATACTATTTGACGTTTATTCTCTTTTTCTTATCAGAACACTTAGAAATCTATGTTGTAGATGCTCAAAATCCTTTTTTTAAAAAAATAAAATAAAATTCATCATAACTCTGTCTCTCATAATCCATACAAATTCTTCATTAAGCTTTGACAATCAGCATTCTCTGCCAACTTTTACCCATTTCAAACGACAAAAGGTATTGATCATCTGAAAAGAAGCAGAAGGAACTTTAGCATCTATAATATATCCCAAAACAACAATCATTAGAATTTGATGAAGTTAACAATCAATTACCTTTCACGCTTTCACCAACAAGAGTTCCAAAATCATGCTGGAAAGAAACTGATAAGTGCTCAATCTGAAACAATTTATAAAAATGAAAACGAATCATATAAAACTTAAATCTGAACAATAAATTGAAGAAGAAAAAATTATACCCCACTTGACCGTACTGTAAAAAGCATCTTGTTTACACAACACTCATAAGCCAAATTGCCCTTGACATACTGACAAGTGAAAATGAAACATGTATGTTAGTGGCATTTTCAATTCAAGGCAGAATCAAAATAAGGGTTTTGATTGAAAATTGAAAGTAGAAATCTACAGACCTTGTTCTCTGATGCTTCATTCTGAGATTGAATATAGCTCATTGTTCCTCTTCCGGATCATAGATGAATTTGCCATCTATCTGAACAAAAGGTATGTTAGCTATTTTGGACCATGCTTTTCCTCTCTTTCTTTTGCACTGTCTTTTGAGCAGAGGACAGTTCCTGATATATAATCGCAAAAGTGAGGATGGTAGGCCTGCCTCTGGAAATGATCTGAGCTTTGGGCAGCTATAAATCCACAAAAATTCAAGAGAGGTGAGGTCTCCAAAACCCTGAGAAGATAAGTACTTCAGTTTCGGAAATCCAGAAATGAACATCTGAGTTAGAGAACTGGGCAACATCATTTCAACATCCTCATCTGGAAACGAGACTGTATCATGACATCCGCTAATCCAGAGGCCTCTAAGAGATTTTAGCCTGTGCAATCCCCACTGAATCAGTGCCTTGTACATTTTAAGATCTTCAATTTGAAGTGAAGTAAGGTTGGCTGGAAAACCTTCTTCAGGAAAAGATGTAATACTTGGACATTGATATATATGAAATACTTGAAGAGCGGTGAGTCTGTGCATGTCATCGGGCAAGGCTTTAAGTTTCTCACATCTTCCAATTGCAACATTTGAAATGGTGATGGGAAGACCTCTTTCTGGAAAGGAAACAAGACTTGGACAGTTCTGTACACAAATTTGCTGAAGAAAGTTAAGATTGTGTAGGCCCCGCGGTATGGATTTAAGACTATTACAATTAACAAAGCCAATCTCTTTAAGATGTGTGTTACTTTGAAACCTCTCTGCTACTGACTCTAGCTTTGGACAATCACGAATGTAAAGGGATTCAAGCACCTCAAGTAACTGGCTTCTTGATGATAAGATGGTGAGCTCTGAGCAATACCAAATCTCAAGGTGTTTAAGTGACATTGTTGAAGAAGAAGAGGAAGCATAAGCATAATTTTCATCATCCAACAAACATTGCAATTTCTTACAACTCCATATCTCAAGCCTTTTCAGAGATGAAGGTAGCTTGCCTCTTGCAATGAATATTAAAGAATGACAACCTTTGATATACAAGTTTTCCAGTTGTGAATCGTTGTGCATCATTCCATCAGGTAAGAATTTTAAAGCTCTGCTATTTTCAATCTTAAGAAACCGCAGATTACTGGGAAGAAAATTGACCTCTGGAAATGAAACAAGACTTATGCAATTTTCTTCAATTGATACCTCTTCAGGGTAGGTAAGGATTTGTAGCCCTTGCCCCATCTTCTCAAATTGGAAAACCAGATCCTGCCTCCAGGACTTGATCTGTTGAGAATTGCTGATTGCCAAGGTTTCTACCATCTTAAATCCTTGATTTAAAAATTTTCCGAACTCAAGAATATTTGTAACCGTCACAGGCTTTGGCAGTGAGTGAAAGTCATTTGGACTATTGTATACCATCCCTTTCCATCCATACATGTCTAATGAACTATTTGAAATTGTCAGAGACTTTATCAACATGTAGTTAATTGGGAAGCTGCAAACCAATCCTTTGCATTCATCAATTTCTAATCTGCAGAGCATCGGATAGCTTGAGAATGAAACAACCAACTCTGGGCATTCACTGACAACAAGCGTCTCCAGTGAAGCAAGATGATCAGGCAACTTTCCAGAGAGTTTGTGACAACCCACAATGGAAAGTTCAACAAGGCGAGGAAATCTGTCAACATGCTCATTTTCTTTGATGGTGTCCCAGTGCTCCCATTCTTGCAAATTATGAAAACGAAGTGTCTCCAATGATTCAAAAGGCTCTGAGCCCTCCCCATAAATCTCAAAACCAATTCTTTGCAAGCCTGCCATCCCTATGATGGTTAGGTATTTGAGTGAACCCAATAGCCCAAGTGCGGGGAGGGATGTGCAATTTTTACAATTTATCAATTCTAGAGCCACCATTTTCGAAAATGATGGAAAGCTTACCCAGAAGGAGATTCTTTTGCCACCATAGCCAGCAATTCTGAGCTTCTTTATATTTGTATGAGGTTCTAGCATCTCAAGTACATTTTCTTCTACCATCTCATTCTGTAAGTGTAAGCTGTCAACTTGAGACCCCCATTGCAGTGACAATGCTTCAAGATACTTTTTATCTCTTAATATGAACTCCCTGGTATCCTGAAAATCAGTTACATTCTCTAATCCTGAAACCTGAACTTCTCCGCGAAGAAATGGTAAGTTCTTGAGATCCCTCAAACCAGATCCACTACTTTTTTTACCCACAATAAAATTAGACAATATTTGGAGATTTTTCAACCTTTTCATTTCCAATGGCATCTCTCTAATTAAATTTGCACCCATGATATCAAGATAACGCAGATTCATTAAATTCCTCATGTTAGATGGCAACATCATGAGGCGGGAGCAATCCCTCAATAACAAAATCTGCAGGTTGAGCAGTGAGCTTGTTGACTCAGGTAAACTTCTGATCATAGTGCCAGCAAGATCAAGGTACCTTAAAAGTCTCAAATCTCCAATCGAATCAGGTAAGTGAGTTATATAATATCCTCGTAAAGATAGCACCCTCAATCTTTTCAACTTTGGCAACATAGCAAAAAGAACCATGATAGTTGGCAAATGAGTAGGGCAGTTGTAAGAACTATAAAATGGCATTGGCACGAATGTCCGAAGATGCTTAACTTTGTGCAGGAACTTAATAACTTTGCCATCAAAATGACCACGATTGTAAGAAAAATGACGAGCTCTTTCGAATTTTCTCGATTGATTATTGGAATCCTCCAATCTGAAACTGGTTTCTCCACAAATGAATTGAGCGAGATCGTGGATAAGGTCATGCATTATAAATTTAGAACTATGACTATTTGATTGTTGAAAAATTGACCTCGACAACAGATCACGAAAATACTCACTGCCCAAATCTTCTAGTCGTTTGATCCTTGATTGTTGAACAATACCTTCAGCTATCCACAAAGAAGCAATTTCATTCTCTTCGAATTCATAGTCTTTGGGGAAAATTGCACAATAAGAAAAACATCTCTTCAAATGAGACGGAAGATAATGGTAGCTCAATCTTAACACTGGAAGGATGCCACTTTGTTGAGGTAAGTCCCATAATTTGCTTTTCAGTATGTCTTCCCACTCATCATCTCTCTTAGCCCGTAAAACCCCACCAAGAGTACTTGCTGCCAAGGGCAAACCTCCACATTTTGCAGTAACTTTCTTGCGAAATAATTGTGAAATTTGATGTGAATTAAATTGGTCTCTGTTCTCAAATGCGTGCATCTTGAACACAGACCAACAATCTTCATCAGACAGAAGCTTCAGACTATAATGTTCAACAGGCCCCATAGTTGATGCAACATGTGCATGGCGCGTTGTCACAATTATCTTACTATTCGGTGCACTAGTCATGAACGGAGACTTGAGAGTTTCCCACAAGCTGTAGTTCTCATTCCATACATCATCCAAAACAAGCAAGAATTTTTTCCCATCCACTGCCTTTTTTAATTGAACCAACACTTCATTCAAAGCCTTCAGATCACAAGATTTGCAGGTGACTGACTCGAGAAGTGACTTTGAGATGCTCAAAACATCAAAGTAGTCAGAGACACAAACCCAAGCTCTTATGTCGAACTTAGAATCATCAACCGCCGGGTCATTGTAGACCTCCCTAGCAAGCGTTGTTTTTCCAGCTCCTGCCATGCCAACAATGGGTATCACTTGAAAGTTTGAATCATATGGGGTATTACTCGACACCATTTGAAGTATCCTGCCCTTATCTTCATCTCTTCCGTAGACAGCACGTTCTGTTGGCACACTTGTACTTGGTGGCCTTCGATGTGCAGCAGCGGATGTCCCTACAGGAATCAACTGCAATCCAAGTTCTATTCTTTGTTTACAAAGTTCTTCCAACCGGCTGCTAATGTCTTTTATCTTAGACCGGATGCTGACATTAAACTGAACTGAGCTTGGATAATTGAAACAACCAGCACCAGCAGCACTAGCCTGATCAGGATCAGCCATGAACTTGCGTTGCAAGGCTTCAGTGGCAAACTCATCCAGAATGTCCTCAGCATCATAAGCTAAGTCTCGGAGATCGTCAAGCCAAATTTTCACAGCCTCGTCCGTCAGTTGCTTCTCCTCTGCATCAGTGAGCACTGCCTTAATCATCTTCAGTTTTTTTTCCCACTTCTTTAGCTTTGAATGCACCCCTTGCTTAGTTGCAAAGTTGAGCAGATCCCCATTTGCCAATCTGTCAAATAAAACCTGAAAGAATGCTGAGAGTAAGAGCTCCCCCACAGCCATCGTTGCAAAAAGAGAATGATCGTCAGAGCCAGCGAAGAGAAACTGCTTTGCTCAGATTGAAAAAAATGTCCTCACACTATAATAATCATATAATTGACCTGCCTCCTTAGGTTTGCCAAGCGCGTGGACTCCACCAGTTTTGTATAATTGTTATTTTTTAAAATAAAAGGGAGAATTTTTTTTGTGATGATTGCAATTCTAACGTTTGAAATTTATTGAGAAATTAAGTAAACATATTTAATTGTAGTGTTATATCGTCATGAGTTTGTCTATTCACTCTAATATTTAAAGATATTTATTTATATATTCTCAGTCTTATGAATAACATAGATAATGAGACTTTTTGACTTTAAAGAGTCTCGAACTCATATCCTTAATATTAATGCAATCTACAAGCCTGAATCATTTAACAACCATGAAAAAAACATTCTTATCTTTTAATACATCCATTTAACAAAATAATTGTATAAGATATAATCAACAAATATTTTTGTGATAATCAAGGATAATGAAGGTTTGGCGAAGGTGGTTGCTGTGAATGAAAGTTTGAATAGCTCTGATATTGAACAGGTAGAAGCTGAAGTCATTTTGTTAGGGATTAACCTTACGGTGGAGGCCAATACTTTGCCTATAATTATTGAATCGGATGCTTTGAATGTGATTAATTTGATACTTGGCAAATCGTATACTGCCAAAGAAATTGCTTGGGTAATTAGAGATATCCAGGAAGTGATTGCTTGTTCGAACCAGATTTTGGTTCAGTTTAGACCTAGAGTCTGTATCGCAATTGTGCATAATCTAGCTAGTCTTGCTTTTTCAAGCAAACTTTGTGGCACTTGGAAGAAAGTCTTCTTTCCTTTTGTAATTTCTCTTTTCTAGTCTAGGAATGAATTTCATTTTCAAAAAAACAAAAAAAAAAACAAATATTTTAAAAAAAAAATAACTTATCACTGATGAACCATAAATCTCCCACTTTAGGTCTTACCTTTTTAAGGATTAATTTTTTGATACAACGGAAATATGAGTGACGTGATATCATCAACAAATTAATAAATGACATATATGATTTAATATCCATCATTTTAATTATTTTTTAATATTTTAACACGCGTGACAATGAAGCTATTATACCATGAAAGGTATTATCGATACAGCTGTCATTTATAACAAAATGTGCAATTTCAAATTTGAAATATAAGACTAGTAGAACAACAGTCACCACCAGTTTCCTACAGGTCCCATATTTTGAGATGCATGGATAAAATAATTCACAAGATCCAACTGGCCGACCAATCAAGGCAACCAAATTTCTGTGGTCTATCAAGTGTTTAAGGACCCAAAAAAAAAATATATAAAGAGCAGATGAAACTGATTCACTTGAAAGCTTCGTCACTCAGAAAGTTCCATGTCCCAAGTTCAATTATTACACAAAAATTACCTTGGAATGAACATGAACCTCAAACAAGTTGCTTATTCGAATCCAGAGAACCAATATCTGTATCACACTAACGGGGAACAAGCAATCAACAAAGAATCAACATCAATGCATAAACCCACTTGAAAGGGATACCCATGCATAAAATAGCAAAGCAACATTCTGGCACGCTGCAAGTAACCAACCATATACACAGATTGACATTAAATTTGATTTTCATTAGAAATCAATAAGCTTGCATATTGAGTATACATGTCTCTCTCTTACAGATTTTCAACCACGACATGCAACCAAAAAGAAAAGTAGGGTTGCAAAATAGAATCTGAAAGGTTTTCTCATAGCTCCGTAAGTCTATTCAGTTTTTTATAATGCTTATTCATCGCCCATGGCTAGCTCCAATGCGTAGTCATCCCTTTCCTGCAACATGGGAAAAATTCAGAAGTTAGAAGCATCCTTCTTTCTTACATTATTTTTGAAGAAAAGCATTCTATATTTCAAGATATTGATAGAATCACAACTCACAATTGGTCCTCGAGCAAAATATCTTCCAAACTGAAGCCAATACACCTGCACATGCCAGTAACTTCATATTTCTGTTCTAAATAAAAGGATATCCTTAAAAATTTCCATCCAATGAAAACTATAATGCTTTTTCAGAAAGGAAAGTTGAAATGAAAAAAAAAACATGAAATCAAGTGCCTCATCGCAATTTCCATTTGAGGCAGCATGAAGTAATCTGTTAATGCCATCAACATCAAGATGTAATGATTGCATTTTGACAGAAAAAATCAAACAATTATTTGGGCTTTCTACTCTCTAGTGAATGACTAGAATTTTGTGCTTTACGTCTTTACCTCATCTTCGTCCTGTGTTTCTACTTCAACATCAGTGGAGGGGTAGCCCACACAAAGAAGTGCATATCCCTGAATTGAATATATGTTTAATGGCATTAAACAAACTATAATCTAGCATTTATTCATTAATTGCAAGTTTATCATGGAAGTACTGAACTGCACAAAAAAATACTCTTTCATGTTTTACATATCAAACCAAACAAACAGACATTTTAAAGCAAAGAAATCAGACCTGATTTTTTGGCGATTAAATATAATTATACATCCTAAGAGATTAGTTGTCATTAGGAAATTCAGATTTACGTAAGAAAAAACACTACTCTTGTTATATTTATGTTTGTTGGCTTGTAGCATAATAAATAAATGTGTAATGAGACTCCAATGAATTGCTGGTTGAATGAAAGGGTGCCACACAATCTCTACAAGGTAAAGTTCCCAACTTAGCATAGACAATTTGCATTACAACGTTAAGATTGGTTGAATGATTTTATCCATTTTTACATGAAAAACTGCTTGACAAGATCGGGTTTCCATGGACCATGCATATTATGTCCAGAAATAAAAATAAATAATGAGAATGGTCAGTTGATAGTTTTCCAGTTCAGTTGTGGTAGTTTTGGTCAGAGTTTGATTGCTTTTTTTTCTAGCCTAAATGATCTCATGGTGAAGTTACCTTCTCTACGGATAAATCTTCCTCCAGCTGAGTTTTATGACACATTAATCAATAAATTATCATAGTTATATGACATCAACATCAGAGTAGAACTTTGAACAGAGTCTTTCGTTAATAGTTAATCAAAATCTAAAATCAACAATTCATGTAATAATACATGCCTTCGATTTCAGTTCAGCAGATATCCCAAGTGCTTCAGGTTGTTTAATTTGTCCAGATTTTATCCGTACAGCACAGCTAGTACAGCAACCTGCCATGTAGAAGGAAGCTTAAGCTTTTATCAAGAACAATTTTGACCAATAAAACACCAAAGCATACACTAATACTTACCAGAGACTACGCTTTAATGGAGATTATTCAAGTATTAAATTCAAATATCACACAAACAATAAAATGAATTAAGAACTCATCTGCTTTGTTCGATAAATCAAGTACTAGGTTTAATTAATTACCGAATTAACTATATTTAGTGATAATTAAAATATAATCAGCAATTAGTGTTGGCGAGTAAGAGAGCAATCAATACCGTGCCTGCAAGCGAAAGGAAGAGTGATATTTTGAGATTCCGCAGTGTGTAATATGTACTGGTCCTGCATTTTCATTTTATTAACAAATTTAATCACTAAATTTTACCAAAAATTAAAAAAAAAAATATTTTGCAAAAATTTAATTCTCATACCTCGGGGACGAGGAACTCGTGGACGACGCCTCGGAGCCTGTCGTGAACTGTCACTTTATGAGTCGGAATCGACGGCGAATAGTTACCGTTCACTCCAGTCTGAGTTTTGAGCTCTGACGACACCGTTTTACGGCGGCATTTTAACGATGTGAGGTTGTGTTTCTGGGAAGAAAGTTGCCGGTGAAGTGGCGGTTTCCGGTAGCACGAGCTGGAGGGAAAGAGCTTGTCCATGGATAAAACTTTTTTTAACTTCGGTTTGTAGCTGCTTGTGCAACGTGGCGTTTTAGATAAACGGTGGAGAGTTTTATAAGATACCTCGCAATCTTACAATCAAATCAGTACGACTGATGTGAGAACCGTTGATATGAAAATGAATTATGAATATACGGTCAAGATTCTTTCCTTTTAAATATTTTTCGGGTATCATTAAAGATAATTAAATAATTTTGTTGCTGCGGTGTCATATGTATCGTTTACAAAAGTTTGTTAATAGAACATGTTTTTGAAGAAAAAGCTAGGAGTAGGAGGGTGAATTAATCGATTTTAATCAATTAATTGAATTGTTTTAACTATTTTTTTTTATAATGATTCGGTTATTGTGATTAAATTGATTTTTTCGGTTAAGATTTTCTAACTTTTTCGGTTTTTCGGTTCAGTTAAGGTTATGATATTTGTATAATCGAACCGATCAATTAACCGATTACAATCCATAATTTGACTTTATATATAATTTTAATTAAAACGAAATTAAAATTTTTACCTTCTGCCTCTATTGAATGTAGTTGTAGACTGATTTTTGATGAATTTAAATTTGTCTTCTGTTGTTAAACACATATATGTTTGTTTTTTGATGAATTTAAATTTATATTAATTTGTTAATGTGGATTATTATTTGTGGAGATTATGGATTGGTTAATAACCGAATTAACCAAAACCGATCGAAAAATAATGATTAAGTTGGTTAATGGTTATGTGTCGTTATATGGTTGAATCGGTTAAACATTTATTTAACCAAATAGTTTCGGTTCAGTTAAAAAATCAATGATTAACCGACCGAACCGACCGATGCACACCCCTAGCTAGGAGGGGTATTTTAGTTTTCCACCTAATTTCGAATATTATGGGAGGCATGTAGATAAAAAAAAATTAAATGTAGATTTTTTCCCTTAATGACAAAATATGAGAAAAATAGAGATTAATTTTTTTTAGGATATGAGAAATATAGACTAAAAGAGACGAATTGTATGTAAAAACGATTTGTTTAATTATTATAAATAAAAATTTATTGATGATGATAATATTAAAAATATTAAAAATGATATTTAAATCATCTAAAATTTATTAATAATATATATTTAAATGTTTGCCCCTCCTAATTGTTTTATCACTTCATCTCTTATAAATTTTTAATACAAGGATCATTATAAGAATATATAAGAAAAAAATATAATTTCTATAATTTAAAATTTTTGAAGGGTACTTTTAATAAAATTTTGAAAGTTGAGGAGCCCCTCTTGGACCCACATTGAGTCCAGCCCTGGTTATTACGAGTGTTCACGAGTTGTGTCAAAATTTTCAAACTCTAGCGGGTCGGGTCAAGGGGATTAACAACCCGAACCTGAAATTTATTTTTTCCAAACCCGAGCGGGTCGGGTCGGATTGCCAAAAAAAGAATTTTTTATGTATTAATTATTTTGAGATATAAATACTAACTATTTTATGTCATGTAAATATGTCATGCATATAAAGTTTCAAGATGATAAAAGTAGTAAACTTTCTCAAAAAAATTAATAAACAATTGAAATAGTAGTAAAATTTTTAGAAAATAATAGAAATTTTAGAAAAATAAATGTACCGTAACCCGATCCGATATTTAGGGGTTATGTTGAGTTGACTCAAATATGAATTATTATTTTTTCAAACCCAAATAGATCGGGTCGATAATTGACCCGAAAATATATACACCCCTACTGAATGTAATTAATAAGTTGATTTTTCAATCTCTTTTTAATTGTATATATAATTCCAACACAAGGGTCCTCTATTTTATATAGGACATGATTGTTGCAAATAAAAGGATATGATCCAAAATACATGATGCATCCTTTCACTTAAAAGTTGCACACTTTAATAATCACACATGTCTTTGCATTTTGAATTTAAATTTAAACTTTAATCTTCCTTTTCTCTTTGAACTACTTGAAAACTTAAATTTTTTGATGAATAAGAGAATCAGCTTCTCTATCCTTAAAATTATATAACCCCATTTATGGTTTTGTATGATTCTTGATTGTTGTCTTTCATGATAAAATGATCTATTCCTTTGATAGGAGCATTCTAAATTAAAAGAACTATCAACTAACAATGAAAACAAAGTCTTGCATGTAACTAATAAAAGTAAAATGAGTGTATTGACTTTTCAATCTCTAGTAAATTGTATATGTAATTCCAGAACATGGGTCCTCTATTTATAGGTCATCTGGTCATGGGTGGTTGCAAATGAAATGATATGATTCAAAGTAAATGATGCATCATTTCACTTAAAATTTACACACTTTGATAATAACATGTGTCTTTTCTTTTTGAATTTAAATTGCAAATGAAAACTCACATCCTTGAAATAACATCTTAAATAAATATAAAGTAAGAGTTCATATTTAGGGATTAATTTTCTTATATTTATCCAAACAAAAAAAATCATGTAAACTTTAAATTGGATATTTAAACCATATGGAAAATTTCTTATATGTTTTCTTATTATTAGGGATGACAATAGGTCGTGTACTGTACGAGATGCCAATACATGTATCTGTCTCGTTCAATTAATGAGTACGAAAATTATTTCATTAGTCGCCCTTGACATATCAATTCCCTGCAAGAGTCTCCGTTAATATTAGAATTTTGCCTCTATTTGAACGGAAATATCAACACCTAACTCATCCAACTAATAAGTATAAAAATTATTTCATTATCTGTTATTAACATATCAGATCTCCACAAGCCCCATTCACATGAGAGTTTTTGCAATATGATTTAAATCATAGATGTAATAAGATCTACGAAAATCTTTAGTGCTATTTATTTCATGTTGATTTCGTAGTTTATTTCATTTACATCCATTTTTTTTTTTTTTTTTTTTTGGAATCGTTGGAAACTCCACCGCTAAATAACCCCTTCCGAGTTTAAGCGGGGCAAGTAAAATATCAAGCTGTCTTAGACTCTTACAAGAAACGCACTCATTAAATTCAAACTCAGGACCTCTAAATGAAATCATGAACCATATACCACTAAGCCACGCCCGGACATCCATTTTAATTAAGCTTATTTAATTTAAACACTTCTTTTTAGTAACATTTATAATTTATGAAGATGAAAAAATAAAAATACCAAACTAAAGAGGGAAGGGACTTCTCATCAGACGCAGTTGCCGGCACGTGCGATACAGATACCAGCACGACTCAGGAATTTCTATTTCTAGTTTTCAACAAAAGCTCCGTTTTAACTTATAACAAATTCGCATCCTGCCCTTCTCTTCTTCTGATTTTTGATCCCCAAATCCCAGCCACCACCGTCCTTTTTGGTAAATTTGCCCAGATCTGCGACCCCTCACTTTGATTTATCACCGTTGATCCCACTGGATCCAAGATGCCGGTGGCTGCTTCCGCTATCTACTTCTTAAATCTCCGTGGCGATGTCCTCATCAATCGCCTCTATCGCGACGATGTCGGGTAATTATTATTATTATTTTTTATTTTATTTTGAAATACCTAACGGTCAATTTTAATTTTAATTTTAATTTTAATTTTTTAGGGGAAATATGGTGGATGCATTTCGAACGCATATTATGCAAACAAAAGAATTAGGAACGTGTCCTGTGCGCCAGATCGGAGGTTGCTCCTTTTTTTACATGAGAATCAGCAATGTTTATATTGTAATTGTTGTTAGCAGCAACGCCAATGTCGCTTGCGCATTCAAATTTGTTGTTGAGGTATTTAACATCTTCACGTAGCTTAGACCTAGAACGCTCTTGATGAATAGCTCAACTGATTTTTCTTTAGCTCATTTCTACTCTTCAATGGCGATTTAAAGGAGGAAAAAAGAAAAAGAAAAGAAATCATTTGCTTCGTATGGTGGTTGATACTGCTACGCTGATTTGTATGCAGGCAGTTGCACTGTTTAAATCTTATTTCGGTGGTACTTTTGATGAAGATGCTATCCGGAATAACTTTGTTCTGATTTATGAGTTGTTGGATGGTAAGGAATTTGAATGAGATTGATCATATCTATTTGCATTTGCAGGCTTTTCTTGTTGTTGTAATGTTTTAATCATCATTAAATATGCTTTGATACATAAAATTTATGATGGCTATTGGTTGCTATGAATGATGTTGAATTGGAAAGGTGGATAACTGGTTGTTTATTTGGTATAGGATAAATATAGCGTTCAAGAATGTGTAAATGAAGAAGGGTTCATCTTTTTTTTTTCCTTTCTAAATATATGTTGAAAATCTCCATAGTGCAATTTATATAACTATTTTGTGGCTCATAGCATGTAGTTGAAAGTGGCTCAGTAATTCTTTTTTAGGAGGGGATAGGAAATTTGACTAAAATATGAGTTTTGTATTGTCTTTATAAAACCAAACAGAGTTTCTTTGGTGCTGAAAATTCTTCCCCATTCAGTAATTCTTTTTTAGGAGGGGAGTGGAAATTTGACTAAAACATGAGTTTTGTATTGTCTTTGTAAAACCAAACACAGTTTCTTTGGTGCTGAAAATTCTTCCACATTCTTTTACATGATTACCTCTATTGTATGTTGTTTATTCTAATAAAATGGATTGAGTTTCGAGCTTCAAAGGATAATTTAAACAGTATGGTTCATCTTGTTCTTGATATTTATTTGTTATTCAGACAGTAGTTTTACTTGCTACATATGATTCTGGAATCTCAATCAGTTTCCGGATTTCAATTTTTTCTTATGGATTATTAAAATGGGTGATACAAGATAATATCGAAAATATCTATTGAAGTGGGAAAGAGGGTAACCGACAAAGTAGTATAACTGTAGAAGTTTAGAACTTAACAACTAACAAGTCAAAGCTAGAGATTATAGAAAGCAATGTTTAAAAATACGGATAACGCCACTGCCTCGAGGCGGCGAGGCGGGCGCCTCAATCCTAAAATTAGAACAAAAATTAAAATCATAATAAAAACATCAACAATCAAAAATACATTCATCCATCCATCATTCATTGTATGTTCAAAAAACAACTGATAACTAATCCCTAAATATGCTATCACTTGTGTCTAGCGGTATTGAAACAAATCAATTAATCAAACATCACAACTTCTTAATTTTAAAATATATATAAGCAGAAATTATTCATTAGAGTTACGCACATGGAAAAAAACTGATTAATTGAAAAAATTATTCATTACATTGATTCATCCAAAACCTAATCCAAAACGGAAACCAATTGAAACAGAAACCAATTGATTCATCCAAAACAGAAACCAGAGAGAGAGAGACACGCTCATGGACAGAAACCAATTAACTCATCCAAAACCTATTCTAAAACAGCTTGAGAGAGACACGCATGAGAGAAAACAGGGAAAGAGAGCTTACTTTCGTGGTGACGAGAGAGAGCAGTTGACACCAGGGAAAGAAAATGGAAAACCATGGAGAGAGTGACGCGAGAGAGCAGTTAACACCAGGGAAAGAAAATGGGAATCCAGGGTTTGTTTTTGTTTTTATATTGAACCCAAACGACGACGTTTTGGATCCCCCAAAACGTCGTCGTTTTGATGGCCAAAAAAAAAGAAGACGTGCGTGAGGCGACCGCCTTAGGCCGCGTCGCGCCACTTCGGCGTGAGGCGGCCGCCTCACGCACAATGACGCGGCCAAACTAGAAAAAACGCCAGAAGCGGCCGCCTCGACGCGCCGTCACCGAGAGGTGGCAAGGCGGCGCCTCGAGGCGCCGCTTTGGAGCGTATTTTTAAACACTGGTAGAAAGATAGTGCTCAATCTAGCTGCTGATAGTCGTTAAAGTAGCCAGATTTTTGTAGGGGGCCAAGAGGAAGATATTAATGGGTTATCGGACAGGATTCGTTGCTTTCCTTCTATTTGGGCTTTAGAAACTAAAGAATTTCAAGATTCTTCTTTCTTTTTCATCCAGCTTGATTAGGATGCAGTCTCAGGTTAATTTTGTTGATTTGGATTTTTCTATCATTTTGTCTTAGGTAGTTAAGGGTATCTATATTCAGAGTTTTGTATAGCTTTCAGAGTTATACACCGTAGGGAAGATTTTAGTTTGACCTCCGGTTCACTGTTGTTGTCCTTTCTCCCTTTATTTATTCTATAATAGTATATCTGTTTCCTAAAACAAATTAAAGAGATTGAGTCTGTGCTAACAACACTGTTAAGCATTTTTTTGTTTTTTTACTCAATAAGTTGGCATTAAAACAACCAAGAACTTGGATGAATGATTGATATCATCCTCTACAATGCAGAAATCATGGACTTTGGTTACCCGCAAAATCTCGCTCCTGAGATTTTAAAGCTTTATATCACTCAGGAAGGGGTGCGCTCGCCATTCTCATCCAAGGTTAGTTGATTGTTTGTAATATATTTTAGCATACGCTTTTCAGAAATGCAGGCTTCTCAGACTTTTTTAATTATCTTTTCCATCTCTGTCCTCAAACAGTGTATCTACTGTTGCATGTGTTTAAGGGTTAACTCGATATTCTCTGTTCATGCTATTATGCTTTTTAAGTAATTTTAAATCATTTCTTTCTATCATGTGCAAAAATAAATAGTCTACAGATAAACCTGTCCCAAATGCAACATTACAAGTTACTGGTGCTGTTGGTTGGCGCAGAGAAGGACTTGTTTACAAGAAAAATGAGGTGAATTAAACTCTCTCTGTGTGTGTATTTCTGTCTATATGATAACTAATTTACTGGATTCTATTGTTTGTTTGTGCAGGTCTTTCTTGATATTGTAGAGAGCGTAAATCTTCTAATGTCGTCAAAAGGTGGAAAACTGTTTTTTCAGTCTTTTTTGATGATTTTATTTATTTATTTGCTTATATTTACATAGTTGCTTACAAACATCTTGATGATGGTAGGTAGTGTTTTTTCAGTCTTTTTTGATGATTTTATTTATTTATTTGCTTATATTTACATAATTGCTTACAAACATCTTGATGATGGTAGGTAGTGTTCTACGTTGTGATGTAACGGGTAAGATTCTTATGAAGTGCTTCCTCTCCGGAATGCCTGATTTGAAGTTGGGTTTAAATGATAAAATTGGCCTTGAGAAAGAGTCACAGCTGAAATCACGTCCTACTAAGAGGTAAGACTTAAGAGCATATGACTGTGATGGCATGCGTGTATTATCCTTCTATGTTTTATGGTTATGATTTTTGTTACCTGCTTGTTATTCAATCTCCTGCTTCTAATATAATGATTGCGTTAGCAATGGATATCCAGTTCTCAGTCTTTTTACCTATATTTTTGGCTGGGTTTTGTTTATTAGTTGGCATGCATAGCGCGTTAACCTGAACTATTAAAATCCTTGGTAAGCCTTCATAGTGGAGGAATTCTGCTTTTCATTTTTAGCTGGTATAGGTTGGTTTTTTTATGTTCGAATTGATAGCCTTTAAACAGAATACATGCTGTTTTTGAATTTCAAAATTCTGGTATTTGAATCATGACACATTTAGACTTAACCTGAATTTGGCTTCACAGTATAAAGTTTGCTTTAGGTATTTATTTTCTCTAAATAATTATATTTATGAGTCTAAATAATTATATTTATGAGTCTGCTCCTTCTAATATTTGAAAATATTATTCTTGCAGTGGTAAAACAATTGAGCTTGATGATGTTACTTTCCATCAATGTGTAAACTTGACAAGGTTTAACTCAGAGAAGACAGTGAGCTTTGTGCCACCAGATGGTGAATTTGAATTGATGAAGTAAGTTGAGAAATCTTATCACTCAATCTTACATCTTTAGTTTATGTTAGCAGACCTATATTTTATCTGCCCACCTAGGCATGTAATGAGTTGACATGCCATTTTCCTTTAGTAAACATAAAACTTTCATACACTTTTTATGCAAGTGAAATTAACTTCTGCTTTTGAAGACCTGCATCTAGGAAGAATATCAGTTGCTTAACCATGAATTTCTAGCCAGAGATAGTACTGAGCTTGCTTAGCAACAAGTGTTGATTGATATAATGCATGCAGTAAAAATCTTTCTTCACATCGAGAACTCGCTCACGTAGGGAAAACTTAAAAAGACTTTCTTGTTTCATTTGTGAAATGTTTTCAATGTTTTTTCATTACAATTTTAACGATATAAGTGTTAAGGGCAATGATTACAAAGAGAGAGGACTTGAGTGGTTCTAAGTTTATGAAAACAAAAACCCAATTTGATTTTGCTGGAGAAAAAAAACAATTTTTTTTCCCATTTTCAGTTTGGGTTTTCCCACAGTGAAGGGTTTTGTAAATTTCTTTACACTTGATATGAGCCCTTGTTATTGTTATCCTGCTTTTGCTTCTTGTATTATAGGTGTTAGTTTTGCATCTGTTGTGTTTGTAGTGAAAAAACTGTTTTTAGTTATGATTCATCACTTGAACAACTGTGCAATATAGAAAATCTGATCACTAGATCAAAATCTGTTTTCTGGAAGTAAGATTGTGACAAGGCAGTGGCCAGACAGCCGTAGAGGTGGTATCCACAGATGATGGATTAATTTAGTTGCGCTTTTTTCGACTGATTCCATCTCATATGTTTTCTATTGTTTCCTTTTTCTTTTTTTTTTCCCCTTCCTAGAGCTGTCTGAGCATGCCATCACAAGTTTTATCAGCTCATATATTATCTGCTCCATTTATTGTGCACCTCATCCTGTTCTACATTCTGCTTTTTCCAGTTCTTCCTCGCTTCCTGTCACTCCACTTCTTCAAACATGTTACCGTTTAGTTTTCAGGCAGTTCATTTATGTAGGTTTATGCCATTTTGGGTTTCTTACTTTCAAAATTCTTATCCCACAGATCACTGCTGTTTTACTTTGGTATTTAACCTTTTTGGTTGTTAATTGGACTCTCTCTCGTTATCTATACTGTAGAATACTCATTTTGCACTGCTTGTTTCAGCCACTGTTCACTAATAATTTATTTTTTATGTGCTGATTTCTCTTTCATTCCTGTATGGGAGTCTCTAATAATATTAACTATTCTTTTACTTTGCCGCGGTGCTAAAAGTTACCAATAATAATGCCTGTTTATTTGTTTTATTTGTCTTAGGTATCGTATCACTGAGGGTGTAAATCTTCCATTCCGTGTCTTGCCAACTATTAAGGAACTTGGTCGAACACGTATGGAAGTAAATGTTAAGGTCTGTAATATGACATTTCCGAAGTTGGTCTTTATATTTCCAGAGTTCTGTTGTTGGCTTATAAATTTTAAGTTTCAGGTGAAGAGTGTCTTTGGTGCAAAAATGTTTGCACTTGGGGTTGTCATCAAAATTCCTGTACCCAAACAGACAGCCAAGACAAGTTTCCAAGTGACATCAGGCCGGGCAAAGTACAATGCTTCAATTGATTGCTTGGTTTGGAAGTGAGTATGTCAACTCGTTATTTAGACTATTTTTGACATTATTATTATTATCAAAACGTTGTATTTATTATCGTTTCTTTGAAGTATGTCATCAATATCATCTCTTTGGGCAACTGTTGCATAAAATTTCTAGATACTTCTTTCTTCTTTATTATCTCTGTGAGGAAATGGTTTTGTAGAACAACTTTTTGCAGGTGGGGTTAGGTCTTTTCTCTATTTATTTATTATTTCCATGCACAAAAATTTATGTTTTTCCTGTGATTTTTCTATAGAAGTCCGTTTGCACTTTACAGCATTTATATACTTTCTTTTCTGTTATTATTATTAAAAAAAAACTGTCTGCGAAAAGGATGACATCTCAGAAAGTTATATCTAAGCTCCAATTGAGGGTAGAGGGTCTGAAATTGTGTATGTGCGAATTGGATTAATGCAGTTCAACGTCAAAATGCAGATAAACAGGCATACTGAGTGTATGAAATTCTTGTACAATTGCATCAGTGAGATGCATTTGATCCCAGTAATATGTGATATTGGTGAACTCTTGTGATAGGCCTTGGTCTAAGGTTCTACGTTAACTACATAAGTTTTCTGAATATATATTTTGTCTTAGAATAATTTTGTGTAAGATTGCTCCATTGAGGTGTAACAGTGTATCTGTGCTAATTTTGGTTGGTTTTCTTGAAGTGTATTTAAGATGAAAAATTGCATAAACCCCATTAACCATGGAGATCTAGGGTTAAACATGCCGTCCATGCAACTAAGTGTTTTTTTTTTTTTTTACATTTTTGTTCACAAATGCTACTGCATATTAGTAAAATGTGAATTTGAGAATGGAGTTTAAGCAGGCTCCTGAGATTCAAGCGTCAGATCTTCTTTGTCATGAAATGTTCACATTATTTTCATGAGTATCATCTTTTTGTTATTTGCAGGATAAGAAAATTTCCTGGACAAACTGAGCCTACAATGAGTGCGGAGGTTGAGTTGATTTCCACAATGGCTGAAAAGAAATCATGGACAAAGCCACCAATTCAGATGGAGTTCCAGGTTCCTAATTATGTCTCCCAAAACTTTTTTAAATTGGATTCATGTGAAGTATTTTACTTGTCGCATGATAATTTGCTACGCATTGTTGTGTTGCCTGGTTAACCTCGTGTTGTAATGCCGATCAGGAGATCAAATGCTGTACTCACTGCCTTGTAACGGTGCTGCACTGGGATTCCATCATGCAGTGTGCATGGCACTGTGTTTTAGATTAGCAGTATTAAACAATAATTGGAATAAAAAATTCCTGGTTAAATGAATTGATTAATAAGTTGAAAATAGAATAACCTTTTGATTAATTTTTTTCCCATAACCTACTATCTCATGCAAAATCACTGGTTACATATAGAACTTATTGGAGCCCTCTCCATCAGTGGAACTTATCATTTACTAATGTGTGAAGTTACTGCTGGTCTTGTTATTTGAGATGAGGAATATTATCCTTGGGTTGCTTGGGAGTATTAGCCATTTTTCTTATATTGATCAGTGAGCTTGATTAGCTGATTTGGTCTGTTGAACGTCTCTAGTTTGATATTCTTAAAAACTGACCAAATGTCGTGTCCAATAAATATAATTAGAAAATTGACATTTATGCCCTTATTCTGTAGAAGGAAGATCTTGCTTGACATTTATATAATTGTTGAACTATGAATGCCTCACAGACGTGGAAGCTTTCTTTCGCAGATCCACTTGTAAGATGCATGTACTTTGTATGATTTCTTACAGAGGAAAACTGAATAACTTTCTATTTGTCATTGCAGGTTCCCATGTTCACAGCATCAGGTTTACGTGTCGTTTCCTCAAGGTAATAGTTTGTTTTTGTTTTTTGTTTTTAACTTGAAAAAGAGATTCTTTCTATAGGAAAAGCGCAGGGTTGACCCTAGCAACAATCTGCAGGTTTGGGAGAAGAGTGGATACAATACTGTTGAGTGGGTTCGTTATATTACCAAAGCTGGTTCATACGAGATTAGGTGCTAGAAACTTTTAAGGATTTGGCGGACAACTTTGGTGAGATAGGAATGTTTGCCAGTTGTTATATAGTTAAGCTGAAAGGAATTATTCTTCAGAGACTTGCCTTGGTAACAAGGGTGAATAAACCTCCAGCATCCCTCTCAAATGATTCAGCTCGGATTCTGTTTTTCTTGTATTTTTGGGGCATATATAATTGCTCTCGGTGGACCTCTGTCAATATTACTACTGTCATTGCATATTTTGGTTTGAGGTTTGTGTTGTAAAGGCAAGCATTATGTTAGAAATAAAATTAAAAAAGAGCAATTTTTCTCTAGCAGTATTATGTGGACGGATTAGGGATAGGGTCTGTTTATTAAACATAAGAACATGTATGGAATGGAGATATATTTGGGTCGAGAAATATGGTTTTTTTAGAGTGGAGCTCTTGCCACGTCATAAGCTACCACTATATGTGGATCGTGCTTGGGCTATTCATTTTGCATTGGCCCTTGGCAAAAGCCCATTTGGATAACCTTTGCCCCATAAATAAATACATGGTGATAAAGGCTAATAGTGAACAGTCACGTTAGCAAGCCCATAAACTTATTTAGGTCCATTTTTTTTAATACAGATAAATAATTTAAAATCACTAAATATAAACATAAACTTATGTCTAATACATTTACTCATGAATATTCAGAGACATATCTACTCATATTTATTACTAATAGAATGAGATTCAATTTTGAATCACAGGACGAAAAACTACTGCCCTCGCCATTGGGAGTATAATGGTTATATAGGTCTAAAACCCACATGATCACTAATAATGCACCAATCACAAGTATCCCTTAATGTGAGACCACGTCTCTTTTATGTGTTTTTATTTAATATAAATTGTTTGAATTATCCTCATCTCTCACACTCCCTCACTCCCACGTTCTCTCTCCCCACCCCCATCCCCACAACTCAGCAACCACTCACCACCACTCCTAATACCACTCAACTCCTTCCATTATATAAACAAATCAACCCTAAATCTCTGTGTGGTTTTAATGTGAAATAAATAGGAGAGTGTGTGCAGTGTATTTTGATGAGTAAATAGTGTGTTTGAAGGCAAATTTCAGTGATCAATTAGAGAGAGAAATGAACTAGTAGAGATATAAAGTTAGTATGCAGAGAGAGAAAGTGGCTTTCCGATGATGTCTGGTCATCAATTCTGGAAAGTGACATCTCCAGGAGAATCCCCTCGACGAGATGAAGCCAACGCCGCCGATCCGCAGCCGTAACTCCTCTGCACGCTCCTATACGCGCCGCCGTGCGTGAATCTCACCTCCCGGACCAGAATATTCATCTCGTCGAGATACACAGGGTGGAAACTTCGATTGCCCAGATCGGACCCTCGATTGTCATGAAACGATCCAAAACGAGAGTTATCATCGTTGGACCATTCATCAGTAACCACCGTGCATCCGCCGTCACCACCACCACCATTGTGATTCTCGTGACATGTACTGTCCATTGATCACTTTGTTGTGGATTTTTGAATTTGTTGGAGCTCGGTACGTTACTGTTACAGTTTTAGGGGTGTAAATGTAAAGTTTTGAAAATTTTAGACTAAATTATAAATTTGGCATAATTAGGGTCAAATATATAAACTTATAGTTTTTAAGGGTTAATTAATGATATTTATGAGCAGTAGGACTAAATTGAGGAATTAGAAAAGCTTTGGGGTTAAATAAGAAAATTAGAAAAGTTTGGAGTAAAATCATAATTTTAACAAAATAGAGGGACCTGATCGTAATTTTATATATTTTCATATTTTGGTGAGGATATAGATACATAGAGGGTTATTGTGTGGATTAAGATAAGTATCATGCCCGATGATTACCTTAAAATAAATGTTTGATGATTGATGGTTGACGTGAAAGTTTACATATTATTGCAATAACACACACACACATGAGGTATTGAATGCGAAACTTGGTTGTATGGGATGATGTGAGTTGCTATTATTATATTGCCGGATTTTGTATAATAGTGGTCGGAGATGTGAGGTTATGGAAGGTTAACAGGGGTGTGTGGTTTAATCCCCCTCTTACACATTTATGCAATGTTATATGGTGGGAAACCTTGAAAATGATGTACACACACATTTGTTGAGATAAGATTGAGGTATTGAATGTGAAACTTGGTTGTATGGGATGATGTGAGTTGCTACTGTTATACTGTCGGACTTCGTATAATAGTGGCCAGAGATGTGAGGTTATGCAAGGTTAGCAGAAATGTGTGATTTAATCTCCATCTTGCACATTTATGCGAGGTTATATGGTGGGAAACTTTGGAAATGATGTTGTTATTCTCCCAATGATTTCAATCCATTATTATACTGAATCTGGTTGGCAAATCTTGTTTGATTGATGTTTTTTTGCTATAAGTGTGGTTTGACTGTGATAGTTCTTGTATAGCAAATGTTGTTCCCAAATATTATACACACGCGCGCGCGCGCGCGTATCTATTTTTAAGTGAGGACATGATGAAAGTTTAAATGCTTTACTTACTGGATTCTTTAAGCTTACCCCCCATTTTTCCCAAACATTCCAGGTAGCTCGCCAACTTATCAGTAACAGTACCAAGATTTGATTCACTTACCACAGCCGCTATTCGGGTTGGTCCATACATTTATTTTGAAATAGGAGATTTATGACATTATTTTCATATTTTTCGCAGACTTTTACTGTAAACTTTAACTATTGAGACTTTTCAGAGATTTATTGAATTATATTTTGAGGAATATTATTTTTCTTTGTAAATTTATTTAAATTGCATGACATGTAGAATGTTCGAACTGAAGAAGTTCACGAACCCCTTTCTAGGGTTGGACCCACTATAGGGAGATGATCGTGACAAGTTTGGTATCAGAGTAGAGGTTTTAAATTCTGTAGACACATTGTATTAGACGAGGGTATTAAATAGTAATGATGTGTTTGTAGGAAAATATTTGGACGTGGTCGTGGTACAATACTCAACGTGGGAGATGGGGGGCTCGACGATACCTGGGAATGTCGGGTATTGATATTGAAGGACCTTCTACCCATCGTGTAGACCTTAAACATGATATAGCTTCATCTGGTGTTCCTCTGATTGTTGAGGGTTGCGAGCGTTCTAAACCTATACCTCCAGTAGTTTCGGTAGTTGTTCCCACTGTAATCCCCGCATCTACATCTGACCTTATTCCTACTGCTGTACCTAATATGACCTATGCAGCTCATTCTTCAATTCCCCCGACAACCACACATCTAGAAGACGTATTAGAGAGGTTTATTGATGTAATTGTACAAATGATTTCCAGAGGGCCAGCGGCTAATGTATCTTCGAGCAGCAGTGGTAACATTAGCAAGTTGGACCCGTTTATCAATTTAAGGCCTCATTGATTTCATGATACAACTAATCACATTGTTGCAGAGAAATGGAAGAATGACATCGAACACATATTCAATGTGTTAGACCTGATTGATCAAGAGAATGTCAAATTTACCGTTTTTATGATGAGAGGTGTGGCAAAGACCAGATGGAAGCACACCGAGACTGTACTGATAGATAGATTGAGATTAACAGATTATTGGAGAGCCGATAAACCTAGAAGACCTCAGTATATCACCTGAGACATGTTCAAGGAAGCCTTCAATGAGAAGTACTTCCCTTATGCTTATCAGAGTGAGGTTATGCAAGGTTAGCAGAAGTGTGTGATTTAATCTCCATCTTGCACATTTATGCGAGGTTATATGGTGGGAAACTTTGGAAATTATGTTGTTATTCTCCCAATGATTTCAATCCATTATTATACTGAATCTGGTTGGAAAATCTTGTTTGATTGATGTTTTTTTGCTATAAGCGTGGTTTGACTGTGATAGTTCTTGTATAGCAAATGTTGTTCCCAAATATTATACACACACGCGCGCGCGCGCGTATCTATTTTTAAGTGAGGACATGATGAAAGTTTAAATGCTTTACTTACTGGATTCTTTAAGCTTACCCCCCATTTTTCCCAAACATTCCAGGTAGCTCGCCAACTTATCAGTAGCAGTACCAAGATTTGATTCACTTACCACAGCCGCTATTCGGGTTGGTCCATACATTTATTTTGAAATAGGAGATTTATGACATTATTTTCATATTTTTCGCAGATTTTTACTGTAAACTTTAACTATTGAGACTTTTCAGAGATTTATTGAATTATATTTTGAGGAATATTATTTTTCTTTGTAAATTTATTTAAATTGCATGACATATAGAATGTTCGAACTGAAGAAGTTCACGAACCCCTTTCTAGGGTTGGACCCACTATAGGGAGATGATCGTGACAAGTTTGGTATCGGAGTAGAGGTTTTAAATTCTGTAGACACATTGTATTAGACGAGGGTATTAAATAGTAATGATGTGTTTGTAGGAAAATATATGGACGTGGTCGTGGTACAATACTCAACATGGGAGATGGGGGGCTCGACGATACCTGGGAATGTCGGGTATTGATATTGAAGGACCTTCTACCCATCGTGTAGACCTTAAACATGATATAGCTTCATCTGGTGTTCCTCTGATTGTTGAGGGTTGCGAGCGTTCTAAACCTATACCTCCAGTAGTTTCGGTAGTTGTTCCCACTGTAATCCCCGCATCTACATCTGACCTTATTCCTACTGTTGTACCTAATATGACCTATGCAGCTCATTCTTCAATTCCCCCGACAACCACACATCTAGAAGACGTATTAGAGAGGTTTATTGATGTAATTGTACAAATGATTTCCAGAGGGCCAGCGGCTAATGTATCTTCGAGCAGCAGTGGTAACATTAGCAAGTTGGACCCGTTTATCAATTTAAGGCCTCATTGATTTCATGATACAACTAATCCCATTGTCGCAGAGAAATGGAAGAATGACATCGAACACATATTCAATGTGTTAGACCTGATTGATCAAGAGAATGTCAAATTTACCGTTTTTATGATGAGAGGTGTGGCAAAGACCAGATGGAAGCACACCGAGACTGTACTGATAGATAGATTGAGATTAACAGATTATTGGAGAGCCGATAAACCTAGAAGACCTCAGTATATCACCTGAGACATGTTCAAGGAAGCCTTCAATGAGAAGTATTTCCCTTATGCTTATCAGAGTGAGCAACGTCGTCAATTCGAACATATGGTTTATGGACTATCAGAGACAGTGATGAAGTATGTGTTGCATATGATTTTCTTATCTCGACATTATCTAGAGTTAATTCGATGAGAGGAAGACAAATGCGAGAAGTTCAAGAGGAGACTGAGTCATGAGATTAGATCGATGATCTCGATTTTGAGAAAGCTGTCATACAAAATGTATGGGCCAAATTTGGTCCAAGGGTAGTTTCGTCATTTTGCTTCAGGCCCAATACTGGACGCACCCCTGAAGCTTCCTAATCAAACCCCAAAGACATAATGTCGGCCCAGGCCCGATGAGCACCAACACCCGTAACCGAAGAACCATCCAGAGGCCCGCCCACGTGACGTCTAAGTTCATAAACTCAACAGTTGCCAGCCTACACCGGGCAAAACATAATAAAACCCCCTCATGAAGTCAACCGTTATCGACGCCCAACGGACAAGCAATCAAAGAGCAGTAAATGCACACAAAGGCGTGTATATAAGAGAAGAGGGTCCAGAAGAAAGGGGGATCGAATTTCTAGCTCTCCTACTCATAGCTCTGGACTTTCACAAAGGTCACCATACAATGCTATCTACCGCCCTCACGGCACCTTACGAAGCTCAATGTAGTATCTTACTTTGACCTTCCTTCTACTACTTCCTCAGTTCCCATACTGACTTGAGCGTCGGAGTGCCCCCGGCACCCACCACACCGGTGGGCAGTACTCCCGCTCACTCTACATCTTTGTTTTGCAGGATCGCCAGTGCCCCCTTTCACGAAATCTCAATTGTGGACCTCGGGCGAAAACCAGCGTCTACACAAAATACTAGTTATCAGGGCTATGATTGTATAGAGTGACATTAAGATCGAGAGAGAGAATCTATCAGCTTTTCGAGAGACCAGGAAAATGAGGCGATATGAGGTCTCTGAAGGGAGACATGGTAGATCGAATGGTAGACAATATTCTACGTAGCCGAGTCACAGCGAGATACCACCCAGAGGGGCATAGAGTGCACCTAATAAATGATAGTATGACAAGGGTTGGTATATGATATCTGCGAGTATTTTGTATGCTAAAATATTATTTTAATATTTACATCGACTGACGCAACATAATCCACCACCAAATGGTTATTCAGAATCCTAATGCGATTTCCATGAAATATAAGGTGTTTCTGGGCAAGAATCTGTAGGTCTAAGGGGGAGATGATGAGAATAATTTATCTCCATGAGTATATTATGTACAAGAGTGCCTATTATCTTTGCATGGCTTGATGCTATCAATTGAATTAAGTTTAATATTATGCAGCGATAAAGAGGTGTAGATCATGTGCATTTCTTTTAATTAATAATATAGATAGAATGTAATTTAATAGATAATGATAAAGTTATAGGATAAAATTGTTATCCCAACCTAAATAATTTATTTAAGAGTCTTTCTTAGTTATTTCTTATTATAATAATTTCTATTTAAGAATTATCCCCCGTTGTTTCTGTGAGACTTGGGTACCTCAAATCACCTTAAATAAGCTTAGGATCTCTCGAAATATCATACCAAAACTCCTCTAAAATTGGACATGTAACATAGTTAGAGTATTCTATCAAACTGATTTAGCTTTTTGGTTTTTAAGCTAGAGTAATTATTCAGAATGGTTTTCGAAAATTATAGGCACGAAAATGTCTTTAAGAATTTTCAGAGAACGATATCTAATAAAAAAAATTAATCGGTGAATTGGTTCGTGGTGAGAACGATAGTGAAGGCCCCAGTTTATATATTTTTAATACAATATAATATATAGCTATTACAATCTAATGTCTCTTGGGAATTTAAATACATATATTTGTCGTAGATATCTATCGAAACAAAATTCCGAAATATACTCCTATAAATATTCGGGAGAAATCTATCTCCAATCCCAACACCATAACTATGAAGGAGACAAGTTGAGGGACATGAGTTACCACTTGGGCTACTACCCTATTGGCGCCCCAGTTTATATGTTGAATGGGTGAAACTCTGATTTTGATGACTTAAGCAAACATATCTATGTAAGATAACTCGAACTATTTGCCTATGAGGTAAGAATTCGAGCTAAAGATGTGATATTTCTTCTATAATATACGAAAAAAATCATATTTTCTGGTAAAAGATAAGATTTCTTTCCCTTATCTCATTATGTAGTTTAACTGTCAATTAATCTGTCTTGTGCGTGCAATTTGAGGTAAATTATAGTTTTTAAGTGTCACGACCCCCTCCCTAGAGCAGGCCCAACCCTAGAAAGGGGTTCGTGAACTTCTTCAGCTCGAGCATTCTACATGTCATGAAATTTAAATAGATTTACAAAGAAATAATATTTCTCAAAATATAATTCAATAAATTTCTAAAAAGTCTCAATAATTAAAGATTATAACAAAAGTCTACGAAAAATATGAAAATGATCTCCTGAATCTCTTATTTCAAAATAAATATATGGACAAACTCTAATAGCGGCTGTGGTAAGCGAATCAAATCCTGGTACTGCTACTGCTGAGCTGGCGAGCTACCTACAATGTTCGGGGGAGAAAAGGGTGAGCTTAAAGCGTCCAGTAAGTAAACACTCAAACTCTCAACATGTCCTCACTCAAAAATAGATACGTGTGTGTGTGTTTGTGTGTGTCTATTGATGAGTGATAAAACTATCACTATTTTCCACTCATTTAACTTAATATTTTGTATAGTTTCTTGAGTTTTGTGAATATTTTGATGTGTTTTGTGTTATTTTGTAGATAAATAAAGTTTCAGGACATTCTGGAGGTGATTTGGAGCAAAACTGTGAAATTTGGTGAAATTTGGCAAAAAGGGTATTTTGGGCGTCCCGACACAAAGGGTATTTTGGTAATTTTGGACATCCCGACACCGAAATAAAGTTTCAAGACATTCTGGAGGTGATTTGGAGCAAAACTGTGAAATTTGACGAAAATGGTATTTTGGTAATTTTGGACGTCCCGACACCGAGGGTATTTTGGTAATTGCACCACCATTCCACATGTCAAAAATTCAACGAGCCGTCCTTTTTAGCCACCATGCCACTCGTCGAAAATTCAGCGATCCAAAAAAAAAAAAAAATTAAAAAAAAAAAATCAGAAAAATAATAATAAAAAATTAGATTTTGTTGCCTATAAATATATTTCGAATTTTTAGTTTCAAATGTACCTCTTCCTCTGAAATCCTTATAAATAAAATAGAGTTCTTCTTATTTTCTTCTTAGATTCAGTTTTATTTACGCTTTGTAGTAGTAATTCTATCCATCTATGAGGGGGTAACTTCTCTATGCTGAGGTAATAAGGTAATACTTTTACTTTTGCTATTTAGATTAATCTCCCTTAAAAAATAATATATAAACTATTTAAAATCTGAATTAATAACCGCCATTTTCGGACGGTTGGTTATTAAATTTAATCTGGTTAAACCTGACTTAATGAGGATACCCCCATACTGGACGGTTGGTTTAAGTTTATATTTATGTTCCGCCTTATGGCTGGTATATTTGAATTTGACTTAATCAGGATACTGCCATTCTGGACGGTTGGTTTAAAATATCACAAGATTATATATTATTTTATGGGAGATATCTAAATAGTGAATAGTAGAAGTTAATTCCTTTTACCTTAGCATTTCTTTTTATTACTTTTTAGCAATTTTATTTTATGTCTTTTAAGTTTATATCAGCTTTAGTTATGTGTTGTAACTAAGTTAAATATCTAGGGTTGTGATAAAATCTAATATTACCGATTTAAAAAAAAGGGTTAGATTATAGTTTGGATAATTAAAAGAATTATTTGTTGAGTCATAACCTTAATGCCTTTTTATTAACTGATCACTAATAAAATTGATTAGATAAAACTTAAAATGAACTAGACGTGGGTTGTTGAGTATAAGGTCTTTAAACTTAAAATCCCTATGTCTAGTTCATTTTAAGTTTTATCTAATCAATTTTATTAGTGATCAGTTAATAAAAAGGCATTAAGGTTATGACTCAACAAATAATTCTTTTAATTATCCAAACTATAATCTAACCCTTTTTTTTTTAAATCGGTAATATTAGATTTTATCACAACCCTAGATATTTAACTTAGTTACAACACATAACTAAAGCTGATATAAACTTAAAAGACATAAAATGAAATTGCTAAAAAGTAATAAAAAGAAATGTTAAGGTAAAAGGAATTAACTTCTACTATTCACTATTTAGATATCTCCCATAAAATAATATATAATCTTGTGATATTTTAAACCAACCGTCCAGAATGGCAGTATCCTGATTAAGTCAAATTCAAATATACCAGCCATAAGGCGGAACATAAATATAAACTTAAACCAACCGTCCAGTATGGCGGTATCCTCATTAAGTCAGGTTTAACCAGATTAAATTTAATAAACAACCGTCCGAAAATGGCGGTATCCTTTATTAATTCAGATTTTAAATAGTTTATATATTATTTTTTAAGGGAGATTAATCTAAATTGCAAAAGTAAAAGTGTTACCTTATTACCTCAGCATAGAGAAGTTACCCCCTCATAGATGGATAGAATTACTACTACAAAGCGTAAATAAAACTGAATATAAGAAGAAAAAAGAAGAACTCTCTTTTATTTATAAGGATTTCAGAGGAAGGGGTACATTTGAAACTAAAAATTCGAAATCTATTTATAGGCAAAAAAATCTAATTTTTATTATTATTTTTCTGATTTTTATTTTTTAATTATTTTATTATTTTTTTTTTGGATCGCTGAATTTTCGACACGTGGCATGGTGGCTAAAAAAGACGGCTCGTTGAATTTTTGACATGTGGAATGGTGGTGCAATTACCAAAATACCCTCGGTGTCGGGATGTCCAAAATTAATACTCTTTTCGTCAAATTTCACAGTTTTGCTCCAAATCACCTCCAGAATGTCTTGAAACTTTATTTCGGTGTTGGGATGTCCAAAATTACCAAAATACCCTTTGTGTCGGGACGCCCAAAATTACCAAAATACCCTTTTTTGCCAAATTTCACAGTTTTGCTCCAAATCACCTCCAGAATATCCTGAAACTTTATTTATCTACAAAATAACACAAAACACATCAAAATATTCACAAAACTCAAGAAACTATACAAAATATTAAGTTAAATGAGTGGAAAATAGTGATAGTTTTACCACTCATCATCTATATATATAATATTTGGGAATAACATTTTCTATAAAAGAACTATCATTGTTGTGGGTACCAGATTTTGCTTGAGGTCCACAATCGAGAATTCAAAGGAACATGACGCTAGTGATCCTGCAAGATAAAGATAGTGAGCGTGAGGTTCCCACCCATCGATGTGGTGGATGCCGTAGGTACTTCGACGCCCAAGTCAGTAATGGTAATGGGTTGAATAGCTTTGGTAGAACAAGGTTAGAGTTTACCTTGATCACCGTTGACTGCCGTGAGGGCATTGGGTTTGTGTTTCAGGGATGTAAAGCTTTGAGAGCCCAAATTAGAATGCTCAGACTTCTCCAGGAAAAACTCTGCGCTCTGCTTGTGGATTACCTCTTCTACTTATATGCTCTTGGGAGGTGTGCTTATTTAATACATTAATTGAATGTCCGTTAGATGTTGGAAATGGCTGATCCATGATAGGGGGAGTTATGAGTTCATGCATTTTTTTGGTTGGCAACTGATAAGTTAGGAGGCCATTTTGGTCAGATATTTTCTTGAGTATGGGCTTGTGAAATAACTTGGACCAATATAAGCTTACAAATGGGCTTTCTTTGAGGGTTTTGGGTTTTTTAGACTGATGGGTGATTGGTGATTGGTGTCGGGACTTTGGGTTTTTAATTCTTGCTGGTTCGGAAGTGCAATGATGATTTTACCCCTGGGCCCAAATTTGGCCCGTACAGTTTGTCCTCTACTCTCTAAGTCAAGAAATCTTTGACTTGGAGAGTACTTGATGAGCGTGTCGTATGAAACGAGGTATGTAAGAGTACATATAAGTAAGGGCTAGGTCTTGGGGAATGTCCCCAGTCGACTGAACCAGTTGAGGGTCCATGATATACTCCATACGACTGGTCAGAGGAACAATGAGGTCTTCAATGATGTCTGGACAACATGTTATCCAGGTATTTGATCTCGACTCGACATGAGCCATGAGGGATGTTCCTAATTGACTAAACCAGATGAAGGTCGGGATTATCTCCATATTACGGGTCGAAGAATCATAGAATAATTCAAAGTCGTCTTGACTTGATGAAGGTCAGGTCTTGAACTTGACTCTACATGAGCTATGGGGGATGTTCCCAGTCGACTGAACTAGATGGAGGTCTGGATCATCCCCATACTACGGGTCAAATGACCAGGGAGAATTCAAAGTCGTCCGGACCTGATGTAGGCTAGGTCTTGAACTTGACTCTACATGAGCCATGAGGGATGTTCCCAGTCGACTGAACCAGATGAAGGTCAGGATCATCCCCATACTACGAGTCAAAAGACTGGGGGAGAATTCATTGTGATAGATGCCAAAGAACATGGATATTTCGAGAAGAAATGAAGGACCTTTCCAAAGCATTCTCGAAGTGGAAATATTTGATGTATGGGGGATTGACTTCATGGGACCATTTGTTCCATCATATTGAAATATGTACATTATATTTGCAGTATACTACGTCTCCAAATGGGTGGAAGCAACAACACTACTGTCAAACGACTCGAAAGTGGTGTTAAAATTCCTCAAAAGAAATATTTTCACTCGCTTTGGAACACCTCGAGCGATTATCAGTGATCGTGGAACACATTTCTGTAACAAGTACTTTGATGCACTCCTAGCCAAATATGGAGTTACTCACAAAGTTGCCACTGCTTACCATCCGCAGTCAAGTGGTAAGGTCGAAGTCTCCAATAGAAAAATCAAAAGAATCCTGGAGCGAACTGTTGGTTCAACGAGGAATGACTGGTCCAGAAAATTGGATGATGCATTATGGGCCTACCAGACAGCTTACAAGACACCAATTGGAATGTCTCCATATCGACTGGTGTTTGGAAAAGCATTCCATCTACCTGTGGAGCTCGAGCATAAGGCGTATTGGGCATTGAAAAAGTTGAATTTTGACCTTAAAAAAACGGGTGAGAAATGGCTCCTCCAACTGAACGAATTGGAAGAATTTCGTCTCCATGCTTATGAAAATGCCAAGAAGTACAAGGAAAAGATCAAAAAGTGGCATGATCAGAAAATAGTGCGCAGACAACTGGAACCAAGGAAGCATGTGTTAATATACAACTCAAGGTTAAAGCTTTTCCCTGGCAAGCTGAAATCGCGGTGGTCAAGCCCATTTTTGATCACCCAAGTGACACCATACAGAGTAGTTGAGCTACGTAACCCCAACTCCAATAACACATTCAAGGTCAACAGCCAATGTGTCATGCATTTTTGGTGAAAATCCATAGAGCGTCAAAAAGAGAGTCTCACACTGGCCGATCCAGCCTAACATTCGGGCAATCATGTATGGCTGAAGACGTTAAACTTATCGCTAGTAGGGAGGCAACCCATGCAATGTGTATATATATTTAGATATTGTGTTTTTCATTTTTGTAGGAAAAATCACAAGACAACATTGAAGAAACTCTCGTAAAACTTCACAAGCATTTCCCTTCTCTCCATCAAAACCCTCTGATGAAAGTCTACAAAGTACGCATTGAAAGAATGAGGCTTCTTATGATCCAATGTATTCCTAGTGATATTTGTTGGGTAATTGAAGCACGAGTTCGCTTGACAGGTGAGTCATCTGACTCTTTCATTTCATTTCTGTCTGGTTTAGGAAAAAGCACATATGCTAAGAAAAGAAGAGCTAAACGATTAGATGTTTGTTATAGATGTGCATGTTGTGTAATATCCCCGATCCCAGAGATACTACCGGCATGGAATAGACCATACTATTCCCCTGAGCCTCTGACTTCCTAACCATGAACAATACTAATACTATTTTCTTGATTAAATATCTTATGTATGGGATCGTAGCCTAAACTTAACAACATAATATACAAACTCTACATTAATAAATGTATACTGATTAACACTTACTTTTACAACTGTATTGATAAATATTTTAACTTTTACAATGGCTATCACATAACCAACGGCTGATACATGACTTCTACTTGACTCTGACTGGACTCTCACTCTCTCTAACTTGAACTGGTGGACTCCATACCCTAGTGACTGCCATCATGAACCTGCAAAATAAAACACTGGGAGTGGGGGGTTAGATCGTTTGAACGATCTAAGTGAGTGAACGAAAACTGAAATACTTCAAGAAACACATGTTTTAGAAATCAATTCGAATCTTTTTCTGAAAACTTGTCTTCCTTGAAAGCAATTATTTTTCTAAAAACCTTTGTGAAAATCTTTTCTGAAAGTCTCTTATAAAACTACTATTGGGGTTTTATACGGAATTACAGGGTTAGCGTAGCGGAACGCGGAAAATAATTTTTTCCGATTTCAAAAATTTTTCTTGGAAAAATTAAATAAACTTATTTATTTAATTAACCAATACTTAAAATCTGAAATTTTAACCCAAGAAATCATATTTCCTAGAATTACCGATTAGCCCCAAGTTTTTGCAAATTATTCATTTTGGTCCTTAAATAGTCAAATACATATTTAATTGATTCCAAATCAATCCCAAAATGATTTATAAATGTCTAATACATGAAAATACAAATTGTAACACAAATCCAGAATTTTTTAGTAATTGCCGAACAGTCCCTAAAATTACAAGATTTGCGATTTGGTTCTTTTTGGTTCAAAACACATCAAGATCAAATCCAATCAATCCCAGATGAGCGGCAATTAAAAGAGCATAACCCCATAAGTAATAGGGTAAATCTGTATAACTCAACATCGATCGGACCATATCCAATAAAGTTCGATTTCTCCTATCTGACACTCCATTGTGTTGCGGAGTGCCTGAATGAGTATATTGAGTGAGAATCCCATTCTCTTTTAAATAATCAATGAACTCTCCACTCATATATTCACCGCCTCGATCAGATCGAAGGCATTTAACATATTGACTAGTCTGTTTTTCAACTTCATTTCGGAATTCTTTGAACTTTTCAAAGGTTTTCGATTTATGTTTCATCAGATAAACATAACCGTACCGTGACAGATCATCGGTAAAGGTGATGAAGTATGAAAAACCACTGTGTGCAGTCTGACTTATGGGACCACATACATCAGAATGTACAAATTCCAATAAGTCAGTGGCTCGGTGTCCAACACCCGAAAATGAGGCTTTGGTCATTTTATCCCGAATACAAGATTCGCAAGTTGGATAAGGTTCAATGGTGAGATCATGTATCAAGCCATTCTTAACCAATTGGGTTAGGCGTTTCACGCCTATATGACCTAACCGCATATGCCATAGTTCAGTATTATTTATATCAGATTGTTTACGTTTATTAATTCCAGTATTAAAGATATCTTGTGAGGTACGTAATATGTAATGACCATGATCGTTTGGACAACAAAGGATCTAATTATTATAACTATCATATAAATATAAAGATCGATTCTTAATATTTACATTATATCCTTCAGTATCTAATACAAAAAGAGACATAATATTCGCCACACATCCTGGCATAAAATAACAGTCATTTAATAAAAGTCTCTCACTGGGTAAGGGAATCTCGCATATGCCCACTACAACCGCATCCAGAGAGTCGCCACTCCCGAATCGCAAATGAATCTCCCCAGATTTCAGCCGTATACTTCCCGTCAGCACCTGCAACATATTGCAAATGTGAATAGGACAAGCAGAATCTAAAATCCAATTAGATGTCATAGCTTCACAAGCCAATGAGATATCAATAATAGGAAAAATAAAAGTACCTGATGTCGATGCTCTTTCCTTCCTTATCTGTGCAAGATAGTTCGGACAGTTTCTTTAATGAAATACTATATTCCATTACGAGTTTATAGGAAAAAAAATCGAGACTGAATCAGAGTCCGAAAGCTCCAGAACGAGAGAAAATAAAATTGTCGCGCGTGCTACAGTGCACGCGCGCACTGTGCGCGCTCTCAGTAATTTTTATTTATTTTTTGTTTTCATTTGTTTTGCTTTAGCTCTCTGGAAAATTTCCAGAGAGCTGAGCAATTAGGGTCTATTACCCTAATTTTTTTCGGTTCTCCCTAAACACTTCAAAAACACCCAAAATTAATTTTTGATTTCAAAACCAACATTAACACATGTTATAGAATAAAAATCAAGTTTTTCAAAATATCAAATATTTTTACAAAAAACATAAATTTATTCTAAATACGCACTTGCGTAAATTTTGAATCCAATACACAAACCAAATTAGAATCCCAATAAGAAATGTCTTGTGAATAATTCTAGGTCACCCAAAGGTGGTCAAGTGATTCTAGAATGGTAGCCATAACTCTAAGCTTTAATCTAGAGTTCCAAACTCTAATTAATTGTTCCATGTCCAACATGAATATTTTGACCTAATTACAATCATGTTTTGTTTATACTTCTAAAGTATTCTAACATAATTGATTAACCTTATTTCAACATTAAGCTATGTGATCATGCATCTAATACACAAATAAACATAGCTTTGGAGAAGATCAAACATTACCTAGTAAGCTTGATGCAAGATCCAATCTACTTCTCCTTGTTGAAATTGTTGGAGAACCTCCAAGGTGTGCAAGCTTGACTCCAAGATCTAATATTGTTTCCAATACTTCCAAGCTTCACTTCAAGATCCAATCTTGATTTCTCCTAGATGAAATGTTGTAGAGACCTCACAAGCTTCTCTAAACACTTCTCTAACTTAGGATAATCTCTCAAGAATTTACTTATGCTTGTATTTGAACTTGTAATTAAAACCTTCATAAAACTTGCTATTTATAGTAAAACTTAGGTAATTTTTAATTAATAAAAGTTGTAATCAACTTTTAAGTGGGCTTAATCTAATTTGTCCAAATATGTATAATTAGGTGTGACTAATCTCCATTGTCTCCCACTTTAATTTAATCCAATTAAATCAAGCCAATGATTAGGAAATGAATTAGTTCAATGTTTTCCACTTTGATTTAATCCAATTAAATCAAGCCAAAACACCTATTATTACATATTTACAATTACCATAATATCCTCAAATGGTAGATATAATTATGATTTTACAATTAAGCCCTTGTATAATTATTGAATTAATCCAATTAATCCAATAAGGTTAAAGTAAATAATCAATGTTATCCAATAACACTTGATTATCTTAGTTGATAATTATAATTTCGAATATTATCTTTTATCAAAATTAATCGGCTACCCAAGTGCTCAACGAGTACACATCATATTGGGACATTCTAAGTTCAGACACGTTCGTCATATAAGCCTGGCTAATATGTACGCAATTCATCAACCTCCGAATTCGCGAAGAACACGAACGACCTTTCTGAACTATACAAGTCGAGGTCATCACATATGTTTGACAATCCCCCATCGTAGGCTATCCGAGTTGTGCTTAAGAAACATAGAATATACCGTCAAGTTTCCAAGGCGCACATCTCATATCGACATGTCCACGATTCTTTACAACTGATGCGATCCACCCTAGGTGATCGGCTTTGGCCAAAGTCTTTAAGAATCATGACTTTACTCACATGAATACCTAAACCTCTTATGGTACACATACGGGCCGACGAATCCTATCTTGCTTCGCACTTGATTACTGAGTGCATCGGTCCACACCCAACGAACATCTAGAGGCTAGACCATGAAAGGTTTCTGACATACATGGCATCAAAATGTGGAGGATCTCACACAAAATCAATGTTATCCTATAGTGCATCTCAAAGTAAGTCTTCTTAAGCTCAAAAGAAAGAGAACTCAGAATGAATGATTTAACCCTTAAATCATCATCCTTCCATCTCTGGAAAGTCTCATGTTCTTCAGGAGTCGCATATGGAGATATAGTAAACGGTAATGGACCTTCCAAAATGTGTCCCAGTTTTTCGGAATTGAGGACAATCCTCAAATCCATATCCCAATCAGCAAAATTTTCAGCATCTTTTAGCTTATTCGTATCAAGCATACGGGCAAAAGGATTGGTTGGAGGTGCCGCCATCGCAAAACTATCAAATAGACATCGAATCAACGGTTAGCAGATAAGAAAATAAAACAGTTTCATATTATATCATAAAGCATTAACTAGATCATGGATTTTTAATCTAAAAATACACCTCCCACTATTTCATACAAAACTGTAATCCCCAAACATAATACAAAACATGCGATAATCAAATCATAACATAATAGTGAAAGGTGGACCCCACGAATATATTTCGGTTCACAGCTTTGACACGTTCTCGTCTACGTATATTCATTAGGTAGACAACTCATTGTCAATCACTCAAAAGCGACTCCTGGGTTTTCGGTCCTGGTCGTTTCTCGTTGTGACAGTTTTGGCACGTTCACAAGGAGGCGTACCAAGGTTAAACTTGTCAATGATAAATTCAAGATACTTGCGAAACCCTGACAGCTTTTGCACGTTCAGGATTCCGCTTTCGCTTGAATTCACCTAATATCAAATATATCCGGTACAAATAAATTTCTACCGGTCATATCCTCACAGCTTTGGCACGTTCTCGGATATAGTCGCAGAAAATTTATCGATAAGCGGTATTGACAAGACGGGCAAATTAATATGCATCAAATACATATTAAATTAAAAAACTTATTTTCAATTAAGGATTTTTCCGCAAAAGATGCTTTTACTTTATTTAATCAAATTAAATAAACACATGCATGCATAAAGACAAGATTATAGTATACATTGAATTTTAAAGGCATAATCACATATCATGTGTCTAGAATCAGACTCGCTCTGATACAATTTTTGTTGGGGTTTTATACGGAATTACAGGGTTAGCGCAGCGAAACGCGGAAAACAGTTTTTTCCCATTTCAAAAATTTTTCTTGTAACAATTAAATAAACTTATTTATTTAATTAACCAATACTTAAAATCTGAAATTTTAACCCAAGAAATCATATTTCCTATAATTGCCGATTAGCCCCAAGTTCTTACAAATTATTCATTTTGATCCTTAAATAGTCAAATACATATTTAATTGATTCCAAATCAATCCAAAAATGATTTATACATGTCTAATACATGAAAATACAAATTGCAACACAAATCCAGAATTTTTTTTAGTAATTACCGAACAGTCCCTAAAATTCCAGGATGTGCAATTTGGTCCTTTTGGTCCAAAAAAACATCGAGATCAAATCTAATCAATCCCAAATTTAATATACATCAAATTACATTACATATATAAAAATCCCCAAAATTGGATTAGGTTTAGATCCCTAATTTCATAAATTACACCAATTGCACAATTTACACTAAATTGATAAAATTCAACACTTTAATCTATCCAATACCATACCAATCAAGTCTCACCATCATGAAACAACTCAAGAACAATTCTAGGTTATTTATGAATGGCTAAGCAACTCTAGAATGACAACTTTGATTACTAATTAATCTTATAAGCTTAATTACTCCTAATAAGCTTATAAATAAACATACAAGCTTAAAAACCTCCAACATGCTTCAAACACATTTAATTACAAACTCAAAGAGTAGAGACATCAACTTAGCAACGCAAATTTAAGATAAGATTAATAGAAACAATTTCCATGTAGAAGAAAACATAAAAAACTTACAAAATTTCCAAGTTTTTGCCTTTGTTTCCTTTCATTCTTCCACTTTTTTCTCTCAACTCACTTTGTAAAATATTGTGAAACTTGTGTTGTGTTTGAAAAATGAAACAAAACAATTTTGATAAAATTTTCCAAATGGCCGAATTTCAAAACCAAAATAAAATAACAATTAATTTATTTTTGTTGCATTTCTATGAGTCCACATTTTACTGAAGTTAACACTTATCTTTGATAAAGTAAATACACAAATGGACCAATGGAAACAAGCCATTAAAAAGGTAAAATCATTATTTAAGATATTTGTTATATTAATTAATTTAATAATTTAACAATTAAATAATAAATATAAATATCTTAAATATATGTATTATATTTACATTAAATATCTCAAATACATATATTAATGATATATGTCAAATATCACAATTTGATATTTAATTAAAGTTTATTTAATAATATCAAATATTAAATACAAATACACATTAATTCAGAAATGACGATTATGTCCCAATTGCATGTATTTTTCGTTTAACCGTTAAACAAGTTATAAATAATCAGTATTATTCATAAAAGTTGCCCTAGTGCTCTACGAGTATATCTCATTAGTGAGACTCCCTAGGTTCATGCATATTCGTCATGAAATCAAATTTCGTGTCCATAATTCACCCACCTGTAAATTATGACGAACACAGATAAACTCTGTACGGGCCAAATTTGGGCTAAGGGCTTTTCTGACTTTTTGCTTCAGGACCAATATCAAAGGTGCCCCAGTTCCCCTTGACAGTTCCCAACATAAACTCAAGGCCCAATTTCTTTCTCAGGCCCACGCGCAAGGGAAAGACCCAACAATCATCATCTATCAACCTAAAGACCCAAAACCTCAGAGAAAGCCCATTTTCATGAGCCAATATTGGTCCAAGTTTTTTCACAAGCCCATATCCAATAGATTATCTTACCTAAATATCATCCTAACCCCTCATGTGCCATCATCATGGATCAGCCGTTTCCAGCACCAAACGGACGAGCCATCAAGTGCATTAAATACTCACGTTTCTCGAGTGTGTATATAAGAGAAGAAGTCTACAGGGGAATGGGCACCACAACTATCAACTTAGAAATATTCTCTTCAGAGCTCTCATAATCACCGACCTACCGCCCTCATGGCAGCTCACGGGGATCAAGGTAATCTCTGCCCTTGGTCATCCTCCTACAGTGTTAATAGCTCATTTTCTCTACTGACATGGGCGTCAGAGTACCAACTGCACCCACCACACCAGTGGGAAGACTCTCCACACTCACTCTACTTCTTGTTTTGCAGGACCGCTAGTGCCCCCAACCAATAAAATCTCGATTGTGGACCTTGGGCGAAAAATAGTGTCTACAATTTGGCGCTCATCGTGGGGCCTTAGCAGTTTATAGCAAGTAAGCCTTTGTTCAGTCTAAGGGTCTCACAAACTTAACTATGGCTTCAAACAGCGAGCAGTCAGATCATCTAGCTAGCCAGCTAGCCATCCTCCAGGAATGACTGCGAGTTTTGGAATAAGAGAATTCGGCCATGAAGAGTTCTAATAGTGACCTTCAAAGGTAATTGGAACAAATATCATCCACCTCCAGACAAAGAGGATTCATGGACCATTTAAATCATCCAGATCGCCAGTCCAACCTGAGGGAGACGATCGGGGATGAAACTGACGACATTCCCCCACCCGAAGATCATCCAACAAATCAAGACAGGTTCAACCTAATCCCCCAGTCGATCATACGTGGCTTGCTGCTTCATCCATGCATAAGTAGATTTAAGAATTCAAAGAAGCAATTCTATCCAGCATGCCAGGAGTCAGGCTACATTTGAAGAGAAACAGAGCATGTGCAATTTCTGATACCCCTTTTGTGGAAGCAATCAACTTAGTCGAACTTCCGTGAAAATTCAATCCAACCGATATGAAGTTGTATGATGGATCAACCGACCCAGACGACCATATAATCTACTACAAGTATAAGATGATGTCCACATGCCTTTATTTGCATCAGAGAGAGGCAGGTATGTGTAGAGGGTTCGGTGAGACGCTGGCTGGCCCAGCCCTCACATGGTTTATCAATCTACTATACCGATCAATTGGGTCCTACAAAGAATTGGCAGACAAGTTCATGGAACACTTTGCTAGTTCTTACAAATTCGAGAAAACCACAGATGACCTCAACCCTATACAATAGCGGAATGGAGAATCTCTGCGAAGCTACGTTGCACGCTTCAACAAAGAAAGAATCGCTATCCCAGATCTCCACCAGCCGACAGCAGTGGAAGCTTTTAGGAATGGGTTATTGGCTGACAGCGGGCTCTACAAGAAGCTAACTAAGAACCGATGCTAAACCATGGACCAGACGATGGCCAGGGCGCGAACAGAAATTAGATGGGAAGAAGATAAAAGGAACAAAAACTGGGAGAGTTCCTCCAATCTGCAAGAGAAGATGTTATATCCATCCAGACGACCGAAAGAATTCGGTATGAGAGGGTGTCAATCAACCGACCAAAGAACTTATCATGGTAGGGATATCTGTCCTCTCGACAGGGGTCCCAATCGCAGACCATCATCATTCGACAATAGAGAGAAAACTCCTTATGGCGCCCCCAAACTCCCAGACTATAACTTCACCATATCACCTGGTGAACTTGTTTCAGTCCTCAGGAAAATGAGAAATGAAGTAAAGTGGCCTCCACGCTCCAAGGAAGGCTCTTGGAGGAAAGACACTAGTAAGTGGTGTAATTTCCACCAAGACTACGGCCACACGACAGCCGATTGTATAGCTCTGAGATTGGAAGTTCTGGAGCTACTAAATAAGGGGCATTTGAAAGACCTGCTCACAGAGAAAGGGAAAGCGGTGATAACGAGGAGGGACGACAGAGGAGAGCAAAAAGATGGACCATTATCACCCCCACCGATAAATAACACTGTCAATTTCATCTCAGAGGGATCAGAAGTCAGTGGGATCTCATATTTCTCAGCGAAGTGACATACCAGGATGGTAACTACTGTCGCCTCACATCCCTCGGTGATGGTGGCAAGAGACTACACCGATTTGGCAATTGAGTTTAGGGACAATAAAATGTCTAGTCATAAGAATCTTCATCATGACACATTGGTGATAGCCTTGCAAGTGGCCAACTTCATGATCAAGAGAGTGCTAGTCGACACGGGGTCATCAACCAACATCATCTTCCTAACCGCCCTTACTGACATGGGAGGAGGATTGGAGAAAGTAAATCGTCGGTCTACAACTTTGATAGGCTTTAACGGGGAATAAAAATTCACTATGGGGGAAATCTCTCTTCCAGTATACGCGGGCGGGGTCAACAAAATAACCACATTTCTGGTCCTGGAATGCCCTTCAGCCTACAACCTAATAATGGGGCGACCGTGGATTCATGACATGAGGGCAGTCTCGTCTACTTATCACCAGGTGCTGAAGTTTCCTACCAAATGCGGTGTCCAAGAAATCAAAGGAGACCAACTTGCTTACATGAGTTGCTATCAAACGACCTTGAAATCAAGAACCCAGTCAGTATAGCAATTATAAGAGGGATCTTGTCGAGTTTACACTGACTCTCCCAAAATGGAGGAGCTCGATGAGGTCCAAATTCACCCACTCTACCTAGACCATAAAACCAAAGTAGGAGCTAACCTCGATCCCGCGCTACGTGCTGAATTGATTGATTTCCTCAAAGAGCGACACGACTGTTTCGCTTGGTTGCATGAAGATATGACAGGAATAGACCCAGAGATGATGACCCATGAGCTACATGTGGACTCAGACTACCCACCTGTCAAGCAGAAGAGGAGGAAGTTCTCCCCAGAGAGGAACCGAGTCATCGACGAGGAAGTCCAAAAGTTGTTGGAAAATGGGGCCATTAGAGAGGTCCAATACCCGGAATGGCTAGCTAACGTCGTGGTAGTACAGAAGAAAAATGGGAAATGGTGAGTCTGCATTGATTTCACGGACTTCAACAAAGCGTGTCTGAAAGATTCTTTCACACTCCCACATATCGACTCAATGGTCGATGCTACAGTTGGACATGAACTGCTAAGTTTCATGGACGCATATTCAGGCTACAACCAAATCCTCATGCACCTTGACGACCGATAAAAAATGACCTTCGTCACAAATAGGGGAATCTACTGTTATAAGGTGATGCCATTCGGACTTAAGAATGCTAGGGCTACCTACCAATGCCTCGTCAACAAGATGTTTTCCCATCAAATTGGGAAAACCTTAGAAGTCTACATTGATGACATGTTGGTGAAATCGCAGCAAGCCAGACAACACTTGGCCCACCTGGAGGAGGCATTTGACGTGATGAGGAAGTACGAGATGAAGCTGAACCCTACCAAGTGTGCCTTTGGGGTAGCCTCGAGGAAATTTCTTGGATACCTGGTCACTCGTCGTGGTATAGAAGCCAACCCAGAACAGATAAAATCCATCTCCGACATTCCTTCCCCAACCAACACTAAAGAAGTCATGTGACTTGCGGGGATGATCGCCGCTCTAAACAGGTTCATCTCCAAGTCTACCGACAAGAGTTTATTGTTTTTCTCCACCATTGGGAAGGTAAAGAAATTCGAATAGAACCCATCCTGCGAAGAGGCCTTAAAAAGACTCAAAGAATACTTGACCACACCACCACTCATGTCTAAGCCAGTCGACTGTGAACGGTTATTCCTCTACCCTGGAGTTTCGGCGCAGACGGTCAGCGCTGTTCTGATTAGGGAAGAAGGAGAGCAATAACTCCCAATCTACTACATAAGTAAAGCTCTACTCTATCCGGAGACTCGATACACTCAATGGAGAAACTGGTTCTTGCCTTAGTATCGGCGGCGCGAAAACTACGTCTATACTTTTAGGGTCATCCAGTCACCGTTTACACCACCTACCTATTGAGAAGCATTCTTCACAAGCCTGAACTCTTTGGAAAACTGACCAAATGGGCTGTTGAACTTGGAGAGTATGATATCACCTATCAGCCGTGAACCGCCATCAAGTCCCAAGCTCTTGCGGATTTTGTGGCAAATTTTAGCCCCAGTCTACAAGCCGATGCAAAAAAAGAGGTAAATTGTATCCAGACATCCGATGTATGGAAATTTGTAGTAGACAGATCATCCAGCAGACGTGGTTCTGGTTTATGAGTTGTGATCACTAATCCCACGGGCGACATCATACAACAAGCGATTAAATGCGGCTTCAAGACTACCAACAATGAGGCCAAATATGAAGCTTTGATAGCCAGATTAACAATGCTAAGGGAGTTAGGGGCGAAAAGGGTTGCGATGACTTCAGATTCTCAATTGGTGGTCAACCAACTCCAAGGATCTTACTAAGCTCGCGGATCCCAAATGGCAGCCTAGTTATCAAAGGTGAAAAAAATCCAGTCCACACTAGAATCTTTCACAATCTCACAAATTTCCAGAATAGAAAACATTCATGCTGACGCCCTGGGTACCCTCAGGTCCACCATACAAGAAGATAATATTCAGGCTATACCGGTAGTGTATCTACAGTGGCCCACCATTACTAAAGCAGAGACTGGAGTCATCGCTTCCATCGACCAAGTTGACTCGTGGATGTCGCCATTGATCAAGTACTTGAGGGAATGTACACTACCAAACAGATAAGATGCTCGCTCGAAAGATCCAACGACAAGCTGCACGATTCACACTTTACAACAATCAACTTCTGAGAAGGTCCATTTCCGGACCCTACCTCGAGTGCCTTACTCCCGAAGAAGCGTGTTATGTGCTAGTCGAATTACACGAGGGAGTATGTGGAAATCACTAGGGAGGGAGAAGTCTTGCGTGTCATGCCCACACGGCCGGGTATTACTGGCCAACGATACGAGCCGACGCAGTTGACTATGCTCGTATATACGAGAAATGCCAAAGGTTCATCCCAGTCTCTCATCTCCCACCATAGAAGCTTAGTCTTTCTTTATCCCCTTGGCCATTCATGAAGTGGGGAATGGACATTATTGGAAAACTTCCCGTCGCCTTAGGGCAACGGGTTTACATGCTGGCATTGACTGACTACTATTCTAAATGGATAGAAGTATAAGCCTTCGCGAGGATAAGGGATAAGGAAGTTCAGAGCTTTATATGGAAGAACATTATCTGTCATTTCGGGCTACCCATGGAGATCATTACTGATAATGGATCTCAATTCATCAATCACCGCTTCCAAGATTTTTACAAAAGATGTGGAATCAAATTGAGCTTCTCCACCCCGCGATACCCACAAGCCAACGGTCAAGCAGTGTCTTCCAATAAAACCATAATGAGTACTATGAAGAAGAGATTGAAGAAAGCAAAAGGAGCGTGGGCAGACGAACTCCCATGAGTCTTATGGTCATCCCATACAAGTGTGAGATCTTCTACCGGTGAAACCTCATTCTCCCTGACCTTTGGCGCCGAGGCCGTCATCCAAACCGACTATAATGTCCTTTCGCCATGATACTAGTGGGTTGACGATAATTCAAACATGCAACTCTTGACCAACAGTCTCGACACCATTTACGAACTTAGGGAGAACACATCCATATGACTTGCAGCTTACCGATAGAGGATGTCTAAACACTTCAATAAAAATGTGAGGAGTAGAACTTTCAAAGAAGGAGATTGGGTCATACAGAAAGTCTTTTAAAATACTAAGGAAGTCAAAGATGGAAAACTCGGCCCTACATGGGAAGGTCCATACATCATCATGAAAGTTGTAGGTCATGGAGCCTACCAACTAAAAACAGAAGATGGTCTACATATCCATAACAGTTGGAATGCCATTCACCTCAGGAAGTTCTACAAATATTCGCGTTTGGAGGTTTATGAGTCACTCGATAAAATCGCTATCCTACCACTAAGGGGCGAGCAAATCATTTGATTTTTGTTGTTTTTTATGTAATTCTGCCAAGTTTGATTCTTAATTGAACGAGTTTTTAACAATTTGATTTCATTCAGATGACAGAAAAGATATGCATCTTCCTCCAAACGACAATTGAAATTTATATACAAACGAGAATATTGTCTATACATAAAGGTCTGAGCCAATATTACAAAAATAAAAAAGATGAAGCTTCATCAAACTTCTTGGCCTTGGACAGGCTCGACTGGACCAACCGGCTGAGTGAGAGGGTCAGTCTCCATAGGCTGCTTTGGCCCAGATTCATCCATGGCAACCTCGGCAACCATTTCAACTGGATCATCTGCCATCGAGGCATTCTCAACTGTCTCGACAACAGCCCATTCATTCTCTTCGACAATGACTTCTTTGGAACTGACCTCTTGCCCTCATTCAACCATGGTGTCCTCGATTGACAGAGATAGCCCAGCTTCTAGCCATTAGCCTAGTGTGATCCATTTCTTAGGATCCCAAGTGCTGTGCTCTCCAGAATAAGTATTCCTTCATGTGGAGGCTCATGTCTTTTATGGTAGCTTCCATGGCTACTCCTTCCAGCCTATCCAGTAGCTCAGCCTTCTGTCCTTCCAATACTTCAACGCTTTATTTATAGGCTTCCAACTTAATTGACGTTAACTCCAATGTGGCTTTCACGGCCTTGGCTTCGTTCTCAGCCTCCCTCGCCTTCTTCTTCGAGTCATCCAAAACAGCTTTAGCTTCGACCAGTTCCTTTCGCAGTGTTGTATTTTGATTTATCCATCTCTCTCTCGACTTCTTCAGGCTAGCCTCCACGTATTTCTGTTGGAAGATGGCGTACTCCAGAGTCTACAATAGAAAGGTACAATGTTAATAACTTAACCGATGGGACTTGTAAATTCAAGAATAATTACCTCGTAGTTTCGAGCGATAACTCTTTTTGCAGCCTTCATCGGCCCCAATGTCAGCATTCGACATTCATCCTCCTCTAGCAGTAATCCATCAGCGAACCCAGACAAATTAGACGGATCTAACATAACGGTCGTGCTTCTTGGGATCTTGATCACGACATTCTCCGGATCCTCTTCAAGGTCCATCAATTGATTCCTTTTATTTGAAGAATTCCCTGACCCAGTCGACGTTTTGCGAGCAGCTTCCACCGGGAAGGTGGGTGGGGCATCCTTCTTTTGCGGCTGGGGTTCAGGAACGACTTCAATTTCCTACCTTTTGGACTTTTCTTCTTCCTCCGTTCGAGCATTTCTTCAACTGAAGGGATTCTGAATTGGCTCGACATCCTCTCCACTGCGCACTAATTTTCCTTGGGGGTTAGAGTCCGTAAAAAGAAAGTTCCCTCGTATAGGAGCCCACACGTCCAGGTTATGAGAAAGACTGTCAATATATGTTTGATCAGAGGCAAATGGGTACCTTCCGGGTAGAAAACTTCCTTCCACATCGGGGTCAACCTTAATATTTTCTCCTCCAAAACCACCTTCCAATTCCTCTTAGGCACGAGAATGCTCAATAGATAATTTGTATTCGCCATAACACCAGGAGTCACGTCGAAGCTGCGATTCCGATTCGAACCTACAAAAGGGATAATTAAAGAATGTTAGAGATATTACGAGTCTACAAACAAGAAAAGAAAATAAGAATAACACTCACTCGTTATATCCTAACACTCAGGTATTTGACCAGGCCTAGTTGACCCAAATACACCCTCTCATCTCACAAAAAATAGGCCTTTTGCCATCCCCCTCTATCGTTTGTTGTCAATCCTGAAATCATATGTTCCCTCTTGTGTCGAAGGAACATATGGTATCTTCCCTTTTCAACTACGTGTTCTTTCATGTAATACGTGTAGAGAAGATCTTTCACTCCGAATCTAACACCCAACTCGTATGTCAGAACTTCAACCGACATCAAGATCCTCCAAGTATTTGGCATTAGTTGGGAGGAGGCTATCCTATAGTGATCTAGTACTTCTCATACGAGGCTAGGAATTGGGAACCTGAGTCCATCTACAAAGGGGCGTTCGTAAAACCCAATCCACCAGAGATCCTATAGTCGATTCGTTCTCTCGAAGAAGCTAGTCTTACTTGAACCGACTCAAGAAATCGATATTTAATCTTCATCTCCCACATGTCCCTTTCGGTTATTCTACTATGAGGGTTCTTGGTTAATAAATTGGTCGGCTCGCTGGTGCTGGGTTCACCCGATTCGGTTGGGACTATGTGAAGATGAGGCACATCCTTTGGGATACCGGACGGAGCCTCTATCGACGCGACAATCAGCACATCTTAATCACCCCCGGTTAATGTGTCCCTACCATGCATCCTAAAAGGGGATATGACCTAGGGGTGTTCATAGGGTCGGGTCGACCCGCGACTCGACCTGACCCGCGACGACCCGACCCGACCCGGTCGGGTTTATAAAATTTAAATTCCAATTTCGGATCTGACCCGACCCGACCGGAAAGGTCGGATCGGGTCACGGGTTTTTGGCAGCAAACTCGGGTTTGACCCAACCCGACCCGATGTAAAATATATTATAATTATAATATATATTTTTAATGGTTTAATTGTAATGAGAAAGACTTGTGGCTTGAGTGGCAAAGTTTCTCCTTGGTCTTGAAGTAGTGCCAAGTTCGAATCCCACCATCACAATTCTAAATTTTATTTTTTCCTTCTTTTCTAAAAAAGAAAAATTGTTGCTGCTGGTGGGTTTCGAATTTGTGATTAAATACAAATTTATCCTTGATTTTGCCATTTCAACCACAAATATATGTTGTAAATTTTGTATCAACAAAAATATAAAATACATATATTATGTTCACTACAGATTATGCGACCCAACCCGACCCGCTATTTTTTGACCCGACCCGTGCGGGTCAACTCTTTAAATTTCGGGTTTCGGGTCAAAAGACCCGAATGTCCCGACCCGATCGGGTAAAAAAAAAATTAAAAAACCCGACCCGACCCCTGAACACCCCTAATATGACCTGCAAATGCGAGTCTACACACATTTCTATTGGTGAATCACTCGAGGCTGAACGACTCTCAGACGACATAATTACTCAATCTGCAAACCACGAGGCAATCTAAAATTAATATCCCAGAATACTAAACCCTAAGTTTTACACAAACATGATTCTATCTCTTCGTCAAATTTCCCAAAGATCAATATGTATAATTTTACCAAGAACATGATGAATATCACTATGAACAGCTTGAAGATCTAAAGAACACAAATGGAGATGCGATGAATACTTTAAAATCGTGGGGAGACCCTACCCTTGCTACTCGAGAAGAAATTTAGAAATGAGGCAAATGAGCCTATTTTCATGTCTTCTTATAATCATCTTCATTTTGGCGCCTCATTTTCCCGCCAAAACTGCCTCGATATTAACACTATATTTATTACAATTTTGGAAATCGAGGTAGGCAAGTACCACTCGACACTCAAAAAGAACATTGTCGGTTGAATACCCATGTAATATTTTCGTGAAGATCCCCATGTCCAAACGACATACGTAAGCTTCACTGCTTGACCCGCATGAATAAAAAAAATCCAACGGTGTAATGTCTAAATCCGCAGGGTGACCCGTTGCCATAAGTCGACTCAAGTTCAGATCTGGACCTTCATCTGGTCCAGACGACATATGAGCTTGACTTGGTTCCTATTCGGCACCAGTCAAATGGCTGAATTCCTGGCCTTCATCAGGTCCAGTCGACGGGAACACTCCCCAGTTAACTCATGGTTGAGTCAAGTTCAGATCTGGACCTTCATCCGGTCCAGATGACATAGAAGCTTGACTTGGTTCCTATTCGGCACCAGTCAAATGGCTGAATTCCTGGCCTTCATCAGGTCCAGTCGACGAGAACACTCCCCAGTTGATTCACGATTGAGTCAAGTTCAGATATGGACCTTCATCCGGTCCAGACGACATAGAAGCTTGACTTGGTTCCTATTTGGCACCAGTCGAATGGCTGAAATCCTGGCCTTCATCAGGTCCAGTCGACGGAACAATCACCAAATTGGCTCATAATCTAGTCAAGTTCAGACCTGGACCTTCATCTGCTCCAGACGACATGTAGACTCGATTTGGTCCATATTCGGTACCAAACGAGTGAATGATCTCCTAGCATATATCAGGTCCAGTCGACGCGAACATTCCCCAATCGGGGTCCAGTCGACATGAACATTCCCCAATTGGCTCATGGTTGAGTCAAGTTCATTACCTGGACCATCGTCTGGTCAAGACAACATGTCGACTTGATTTGGTCCATATGCGGTACCAAACGAGTGAATGCTTCCTGGCCCCCATCGGGTCCAATCGACAGGAATATTTCCCAATTGGCTCATGGTTGAGTCAAGTACAATACCTGGACCCTTGTCTGGTCCAGACGACATATAGACTCGATTAGGTACCCATTCGGTACCAAATAAATGAATGATCACTTGGCCTACATGGTTAAAGTCGACATGATCCTTCCAAAATAGGCTCATTGATTGTGTCAAATATCGATCCAGACCTTCCTCTGGCACCAGTCGTGGGAATGATCTCCCGGCCATCATCAGACCAGTTGAAGACTTAAACTCAGTTCAGGCAATATGAAGGCTCCATTGGCTCTCTGACCAATTGTATGAAGTATATCAAGAAACGCCATTTGGTTCTGTCGACTGGGACATGTCAATGCAAGATGAGGACTTGGACTACATTCAGTCCAAACATGAAGACTCCATTGGTCCTCTGACCAGTCGTGTGGAGTATACCCAGGATCATCATCTGATTTTGTTCACTAAGGGCACCCATTTGACCCATGTCGAGTCAGATTCAAGACCTTTACACCAGACAACGAAGGCATTACCACAACACGTGTCAAAATCAAGCGTCGTACGTAGATCTTTACTTAACCTATACTCTCGGTAAGTAGACTTACCCGTTTTATCTCAGACGACACGACCAACAAGTACTCTCCAAGACAATGACTCATTGACTTAAAGACTATGGGACAAACTTTACGGGCCAAATTTGGGCAAAAGGCTTTTCTGACTTTTCACTTCAGGACCAATATCAAAGGTACACCAGTTCCCCTTGACAGTTCCCAACATAAACGCAAGGCTTAATTTCTTTTAGGCCCACGCGCAAGGGAAAGACCCAACAATCATCATCTATCAACCTAATTACCCAAGACCTCAGAGATAGCCCATTTTCATTAGCCAATATTGGTCCAAGTTATTTCACAAGCCCATATCCAAGAGATTATCTTACCTAAATATCATCATAACCCCTCATCTGACAACCCACGAAACTTTTCAATTTATAATAGCCCCCATCATAGATCAGCCGTTTCCAGCACCAAACGGACGAGCCATCAAGTGCATTAAATACTCACGTTTCTCGAGTGTGTATATACGAGAAGAAGTCTACAAGGGAAAGGGCAACACAACTCTCAGCTTATAAATATTCTCTCTAGAGCTCTCATAATCACCGACCTACCGCCCTCACGGTAGCTCACGGGGATCAATGTAATCTTTGTCCTTGTTCCTCCTCCTACGGTGTTAAGGACCGCTAGTGCCCCCAACAATAAATTCTCGATTATGGACCTCGGGGGAAAACCAGCGTCTACAAACTCTCTAAACCATACGAGTCGAGGTCATATCACACGTATAATCCCTCCGTCACTGGTATCCAGATTATTCCAGAGATACAGATACAAACATCAAATCTCTATAGATATAATCACGTCGACGTTTCTATTAGTAATCTCTAAATAACACTTAGAACTGATTTCTATAGTGTACCACAGACCCGTGGATTTAACAGATTGCTAATTCCATATTGAATACCTATGCTCTGTACACAGAGCTAACTAATCATTTCTTAATACACACAGGATATCCTGAGCATCAGTCCATACCCAACGAATAGGCGGAGGTCTGATATAAATAGATCGGTGACGTGACTGCCATCTAAGTGTGGAGGATAACTCATATATCCACAGCGGTATCTCAAGTCAAAGAATCACTATGCTCGCTCAACCGGAGAAGATTCTTATTGACGTTGGTGTACCATCCATTAAGAATCTTCGGTGAGTCGTTCAATGATTATCCGCTATAAACACCTACACGTCTATACGAGTCTCCAAGACTCTTGGTTCACTGAGAAACCATCGGAATCCAAGATTCCAATATACGACATATACCAGTCTCAACGAGTTTATTTTACTGACCAAGTAGTGTAAACCTTGACCGAGAACTATCTAAGTATGACAATGTCATGATACAACTCAGTGTCAGTTACGACGCTTTTGCAACAGTATCATAACTAATTATTCTAAGGTCTGTTACGTCTTTACCATATTAAAGAAGATGTTATATAAAAGAAAATATTCATTTTATTCATAATAAAATGTTACATTAATTTTTACAAGGAAATATAAAATAAAATTGGCGCTCAGAGCACCAACCCTAACAAAATCTCCCACTTGCTCTAGTGCCAATATCATTTGTATCTAATACCCATCGACTCCACATGTTTATCAAATAACTTCGGAGGTATGGCCTTGGTAAGCGGGTCTGCTATATTATCTTCACTCGGTACCTTGCACATGACAATATCCCATCACGACACAGTCTCTCGAATAATATGGTACTTTCGTTCCACATGCTTCGACTTTTGATGCGCCCTTGGTTATTTTTATTGCGCAATGGCACCAGTATTATCACAGTATAACAGAATCGGATTCTCGATACTTGGGACTACTCCCAATTCTGTGATAAATTTCCTGACCCAAATAGCTTCCTTTGCAGCTTCAGAAGCTGTAATATATTCCACCTCTGTGGTGGAATTAGCTGTTGACCCATGTTTAGAACTCTTCCAAAAAATTGCATCTCTGTTAAAGGTAAACACGAATCTTGATGTAGAATTTCTATCATCAGGATCCGATTGGAAATCAGAATCCGTATACCCATTAACTTGCAGTTCGTTTCCTCCATAGATAGTAAACTTATCCTTAGTACCTTTAAGATACTTGAGGATACGTTTAATGGCCATCCAATAGTCATTTCCTGGATTACACTGATATCTGCTTGTCACACTAACTACGAAGCTGATATCAGGCCTAGTACATAACATGACATACATGATGCTGCCCAAACACGAAGCATAAGGTTGATTAGATATTCTAATCTTCTAATATTCTGTTTATGGACATATCTTCTTCGAAAGAAGTAAGCCATGTCTGAACGATATGTTTGATGTCTTACAGTTACCAAAATTATACCATTCTAAGATCTTATCTATGTACGTTGATTGAGATAACCCAAAAAACTTCATTTCTATATCCCTATAGAGTTTTATGACTAAGACATAAGAAGCTTCTCCCGGGTCGTTCATGGAGAAATTCTTACAAAGGTAAGCTTTGACGCCTTGCATCATCCCGATATCATCCCAATGATAAGCATGTCGTCAACATAAAGAATTAGAAATACCACCATACTCTCACTGGCCTTCTTATACACACATGATTATTCTGAATTCTTGAGAAAACCAGATAATTTGATTATCTCGTCGAATCGAAGATTCCAACTTCGTGAAGCCTGTTTAAGTCCATAAATGGACTTCTTCAGCTTGCATACCATGCCCGAGTTCTCGCTGGATGCAAAACCCTCTGGCTGTTTCATATAGATTTCTTTATCAAGAAATCTATTTAGAAAAGCTGTTTTGACATCCATTTGCCAAATCTCGTAAATATGGTAAGCGACAATTGACAACAAAATCCTTATAGACTTTAGCATCACAACTGGCGAAAAAGTTTCATGATAGTCGGCACCAGGTCATTGCGAGTAACCTTTAGCTACCAGTCGGGCCTTAAAGGTTTCAACCTTTCCATCGGCCTTACGCTTCCTTTTGTAAATCCATTTACAACCGATAGGAACAATTCCTTCGGGAAGCGAAACCAAGTTCCAAACTTGATTCTCATACATTGAGTCCATCTTGGATTTCATGGCGTTTTGCCACTTCACAAAGCCGATGTCCAACATCGACTCTCTATAGATAAAAGGGCCAGTCTCTTCAACTAAGAGAACATCGAGACTCTTTTTTTTGTATCAAATACAAGCGTTCAGGAGGTCTAGATACCCTTTGTGACCTACAGAGTGTGTGTTGATGGTTCTTCATCTTCTTGAACTTCAGGTTCCTCCGTTGGTTCGTTGGTTCCAGGTTGTACTTCATCAAGTTCAACATGTCTACTATCACCACCTTCAGACAAAAATTCGATTTCTAGAAATTTTGCAAAGCGAGCTACGAACACATTTCGATGCTCGGTATTATAGAACAAATATTCTTTCGTATTTGAAGGATATCCAAAAAACCTAAACTTCTACCCTCGAGGAGTATATTGAGTGAGAATCTCATTCTCTTTTAAATAATCAGTGAACTCTCCACTCATTTATTCACCGCCTCGATCAGATCGAAGACATTTAATATATTGAACAGTCTATGTTTCAACTTTATTTCAGAATTCTTTGAACTTTTCAAAGGTTTCCGATTTATATTTCATCAGATAAACATAACCGTACCGTGACAGATCATCGGTGAAGGTGATGAAGTTTGAAAAACCACTGTTTGCAGTCTGACTCATGGGACCACATACATCAGAATGTACGAGTTCCAATAAGTCAGTGGCTCAGTATCCAACACCCGAAAATGAGGCTTTGGTCATTTTACCTCGAATACAAGATTCGCAAGTTGGATAAGGTTCAATGGTGAGATCATGTATCAAGCCATTTTTAACCAATTGGGTTAGGCATTTCACACCTATATGACCTAACCGCATATGCCGTAGTTCAATATTATTTATATCAGATTGTTTACGTTTATTAATTCCAGTATTAAAGATATATTGTGAGGTACGCAATATGTAATGACCATGCTCGTTTGGACAACAAAGGATCTGAATATTATAACTATCATATAAATACAAAGATCGATTCTTAATATTTACATTATATCCTTCAGTATCTAATACAAAAAGAGACATACACATCCTGACACAAAATAGCAGTCATTTAACAAAAGTCTTCTACTGGGTAAGGGAATCTCGCATATGCCCACTACAACCGCATCCAGAGAGTCGCCACTCCCGAATCGCAACTGAATCTCCCCAGATTTCAGCCGTCTACTTCCCGTCAGTACCTGCAACGTATTGCAAATGTGAATAGGACAAGCAAATTCTAAAATCCAATTAGATGTCATAGCTTCACAAGCCAATGAGATATCAATAATAAGAAAAATAAAAGTACCTGATGTCGATGCTTTTTTCTTCCTTATCTGTGCAAGATAGTCCGGACAGTTTCTTTTCTAGTGCCTGACTTTCTGGCAATGGTGGCACGTATCTTCAGAAGCTCTCTTGGGCTTCGCTACCTTAGCCTGTGGAGGAACATTGAAACCCTTCTTTTTCTTTCCTTTGGTCTTCTTCCCCTTCGACTTGGATTGAGAAGAAGCGGAAAGTGAACTGGGTTTCGAAGGCGAGTCGAAACTCCATTCCTTAAATCTTACTCTGCTCTGAGAAATATCCTATACAACTCACGGTAAGAGCAGTGAATCCCATTCATATTGAAGTACATGACGAACCGGCGATATGACGCCGGGAGTGAACCGAGAATGACATTACGTCCCAGAGTTTCATTGAGAGGGAAATTCTGATACCTCAATTGCTCGATCAAATCGATCAAATGAAGCACACGTGGGCTCACAGTCTGCCCCTCATCAAGTTTAGAATGAAATAGTTCCATTGAAACTCTATGAACCACAACCTGTTCCTGGTTCATGAACAATTCTCAAAGTTGTGTCATCATGCTATATGCATCGTGCATCTCAAAGTAAGTCTTCTTAAGCTCAGAAGAAAGAGAAATCATCATCCTTCCATCTCTGGGAAGTCTCATGTTCTTTAGGAGATGCATATTGAGATATAGCAAATGGTAATGGACCTTCCAAAATGTATCCCAGCTTTTCAGAATTTAGGACAATCCTCAAATCCATATCCCAATCTGTAAAATTTTCAGCGTCTTTTAGGTTATTCGTATCAAGCATATGAGCAAAAGGATTGGTTGGAGGTGCCGCCATCGCAAATCTATCAAATAGACAGCGAATCAACGGTTAGCAGATAAGCAGATAAAACGGTTTCATGTTATATCATAAAGCATTAACTAGATCATGGATTTTTAATCTAAAAATGCCATTCCCACTATTTCATACAAAACAGTAATCCCCAAGCAGAATACAAAACATGCGATAATCAAATCATAACATAATAGTGAAAGGTGGACCCCATGAATATATTTCAGCTCACAGCTTTGGCACGTTCTCGTCTACGTATATTCATTAGGTAGATAACTCATTGTCAATCACTCAAAAGTGACTCATGGGTTTTCGGTCCTGGTCGTTTCTCGTTGTGACAGTTTTGGCACGTTCATAAGGAGGAGTACCAAGGTTACACTTATCAATGATAAATTCAAGATACTTGCGAAACCCTGACAACTTTGGCACGTTTAGGATTCCGCTTTCGCTTGAATTCACCTAATATCAAATATATCTGGTACAGATAAATTTCTACCGGCAATATCCTCACAGCTTTGGCACGTTCTCAGATATAGTCGCAGAAAATTTATCGATAAGCGGTATTGACAAGACGGACAAATTAATATACATCAAATACATATTAAATTAAAAATCTTATTTTCAATTAGGGATTCTTCCGCAAAAGATGCTTTTACTTTATTTAATCAAATTAAATAAACACATGCATGCATAAAGTCAAGATTAAAGTATACATTGAATTTTAAAGGCATAATCACATATCGGGTGTCCAGAATCAGACTCGCTCTGATACTATTTTTGTTGGGGTTTTATACAAAATTATTGGGTTAGTGCAGCGGAACGTGGAAAACAGTTTTTTCCCATTTCAAAATTTTTTCTTGGAACAATTAAATAAACTTATTTATTTAATTAACAAATACTTAAGATCTGAAATTTTAACCCAAGAAATCATATTTCCTATAATTGCCGATTAGCCCCAAGTTTTTACAAATTATTCATTTTGGTCATTAAATAGTCAAATACATATTTAATTGATTCCAGGATTTGCAATTTGGTCCTTCTTGGTCCAAAAAAAATATCGAGATCAAATCCAATCAATCTCAAATTTAATATACATCAAATTACATCACATAAATGAAAAGCCCCAAAATTGGATTAGGTTTAGAACCATAATTTAACAAATTACACCAATTGCATAATTTACACTAAATTGATAAAATTCAACACTTTAATCAATCTAATACCACACCAATCAAGTCTCACCATCATGAAACAACTCAAGAACAATTCTAGGTTATTTATGAATGGCTAAGCAGCTCTAGAGTGACAACTTTGATTACTAATTAATCTTATAAGCTTAATTACTCCTAATAAGCTTATAAATAAACGTACATGCTTAAACACCTCCAACAAGCTTCAAACACATTTAATTACAAACTCAAAGAGTAGAGACATCAACTTAGCAACACAAATTGAAGCTAAGATTAATAGAAACAATTTCCATATAGAAGAAAGTATAAAAAACTTACAAAATTTCCAAGTTTTTGCCTTTGTTTCCTTTCTTTCTTCCACCTTTTTTCTCTCAACTCACTTTGTAAAATATTGTGAAACTTGTGTTGTGTTTGAAAAATGAAACATAATAATTTTGTTAAACATTTTCCAAATGGCCAAATTTCACAACCAAAATAAAATAACAATTAATTTATTTTTGTTGCATTTCTGTTAGTCCACATTTTACTTTAATAAAGTTAACACTTATCTTTGATAAAGTAAATACACAAATGGACCAATGGAAACAAGCCATTAAAAAGGCAAAATCATTATTTAAGATATTTGTTATATTAATTAATTTAATTATTTAACAATTAAATAATTAAATAATAAATATAAATATCTTAAATATATGTATTTTTTTTACATTCAATATCTCAAATACATATATTAATGATATATGTCAAATATCACAAATTTATATTTAATTAATGTATATTTAATAATATCAAATATTAAATACAAATACACATTAATTCGGAAATGACGATTAGGTCCCGATTGCATGTATTTTTCATTTAACCGTTAAACGAGTTATAAATAATCAGTATTATTAATAAAAGTTGCCATAGTGCTCTACGTGTATATCTCATTAGTGAGACTCTCTAGGTTCAGACATATCCGTAAAGAAATCAAATTTCGTGTCCATAATTCACCCACCCGTAAATTATGACGAACACATATAAACTCTCTGAATCATACGGGTCGATGTCATAGCATACGTATAATCCCTCCGTCACAGGTTACAGATTATTCCAAAGATATAGATATAAACGTCAAATCTCTATAAATATAATCACGTCGACGTTTCTATTAGCAATCCCTAAATAATACTTAGAACTGATTTCTACAGTGTACCACAGACCCATGGATTTAACAGATTTCTAATTCCATATTGAATACCTATGCTCTGTACACAGAGCTGACGAATCTTTTCTTAATACACACATGATATCCTGAGCATCAGTCCACACCCAACGAACATGCAGAGGTCTGATCTAAATAGATCGGTGTGGATGCTGGTTTTCGCCCGAGGTCCACAATCGAGAATTTGTAGGTTGATGGTACTAGCGATCCTGCAAAACAAAGGTAGAGTGAGCGGGAGTAGACTACCCACCGGTGTGGTGGGTGCCGGGGGCACTCCGACGCTCAAGTCAGTGATGAAAGTGATCTATTAATACCGTTGAAGGACGAGCAAAGTTAGAGATTACCTTGATTCCTATGAGCTACCGTGTGGGCTGTAGGTAGGAGGTCTATAGAGAGAATATTGCTTGAGCTATGGGTAGAATAACTTACATGCCCCTTCTCTTCTGGACTTTGGTTCCTCTTATAGGCGATTCGAAGTGGGACTCATGAATGCCTTAATTGTTTATATGTTTTGGGTGACTGTAACAGTCGAGTCGTGAAGAGACAGTTATGGGCAGTCATGAAGGGTAGTTATGGGTCTGGACATTTCATGGGTTGGTATTTAAAGGGGTTCAAGTATCAGTCTTTCGGTATGATGTTTCTCCGAGCCTGGGCCGACACAATGTCTTTGGGTTCGGTTAGGGGGTTTCAGGGGTGCATTTAGCAGTGGGCCTGAGGCGAAAGGTCAAAATTAACATTGGACCAAATTTGGCCCGTACAGTTTGTCTCATACTCTCTAAGTCAAATATCCCTAGCTTGGAGAGTATTTGACGCGCGTGTCAAGACTATAGGATGAAGGTGTACCTGAACGTCGATACTGTCTATCGATTGAACCAAACGAATGTCAAGTTATGAACTTGACTCTACATGATCCATCATGGATGTGTCCAGTCGAATGAGCTAGATGAAGGTCAGGATCATGAACTTGACTCTACAAGAGCCATTGAGGAAGTACCCAGTCGACTGAACCAGATGAAGGTCAGGATATATGTCATACGACATGTGTAATATATGTCTACAACTTGACTCGACATGAGTTCATGAGGGATGTCCCCGGTCGACTGAACCAGAAGAGGTTTCAAGAAGTTACTTTCACTCGGCATGTCGTATGGACTGAGGGAAGTCCATGTATAAATTTGACTCGACATAAGTCTATGGGGGATGTCCCCGGTCGACTGAACCAGATGAAGGTTCAGGAGTTGTTTCACACGACATTGTCGTATGGACTGTAGGAAGTCTATGTCTTCATTTGACTCGACATGAGTCCATGGGGGATGTCCCCGGTCGACTGACCCAGATGAAGGTTCATGAGTTATTTCACACGACATTGTCGTATGGACTGTAGGAAGTCTATGTCTTCATTTGACTCGATATGAGTCCATGGGGGATGTCCCCGGTCGACTGAACCAGATGAAGGTTCAGAAGTTGTTTCACACGACATTGTCATATGGACTGTAGGAAGTCTATGTCTTCATTTGACTCGACATGAGTCCATGGGGGATGTCCCCGATCGACTGAACCAGATGAAGGTTCATGAGTTGTTTCACACGACATTGTCGTATGGACTGTAGGAAGTCTATGTCTTCATTTGACTCGACATAAGTCCATGAGGGATGTCCCCGGTCGACTGAACCAGATGAATGTTCATGAGTTATTTCACACGAAATGTCGTATGGACTGAGGGAAGTCCATGTCTAAATTTGACTCGACATAAGTCCTTGGGGGATGTCCCCGGTCGACTGAACCAGATGAAGGTTCAGGAGTTGTTTCACACGAAATGTCATATGGACTGAGGGAAGTCCATGTCTAAATTTGACTCGACATAAGTCCATGGGGGATGTCCCCGGTTGACTGAACCAGATGAAGGTTCAGGAGTTATTTCACACGACATTGTCGTATGGACTGTAGGAAGTCTATGTCTTCATTTGACTCGACATGAGTCCATGAGGGATGTCCCCGTCGACTGAACCAGATGAAGGTTCATGAGTTATTTCACACGACATTGTCGTATGGACTGTAGGAAGTCTACGTCTTCATTTGACTCGACATGAGTCCATGGGGGAAGTCCCCGGTAGACTGAACCACATGAAGGTTAGGTAATCCTCATACTACGGGTCAAATGACCAGAGGACTCTTCAATGTCGTTTGGACCAGATGAAGGTCTATGAAAGTCTTCACTCTACAGACCTGACGATGGTCCAAGAGTATTTCCTTATCACACTACTAGACCAGATGAAGGTCTATGAATGTTATCACCCATTCTCCTGATAAGGGTCCATGAGACTATGGTCGTATGGACCTGTCGAATGGACTTGATAATGGTCCAAGAAGGTCATCACTTCTCACTCTAATAGACCTGCAGAATGTCAATGAGGGTTCTCATTCCTCATTCTACAAGACCTGACAAAGGTCAATGAAGGTATAATTCCTCATTCTACAAGACCTGACTAAGGTCAATGAGGGTATAATTCCTCATTCTACAGGACTTGTAGTCTGAGACCATGTCGTCTGAAGACCATGAGACTACAGTCGAATGAACCCGATGAAAGTCCATGAGGGTCATCATCCTACTAGATTGGATGAAGGTCGGTCGACTGGGCCCGATTGAGCTCCAAGGGATTCTTCATACTACCTAATCTGATGAAGGCCGGTCGATTAGACCTGATGGAGGTCCAAAGGATTTTTCATACTACCTAACCTGATGAAGGTCGGTCGAGGGACCTGATGGAGGTCCAAAGGATTTTTCATAATACCTAACCGATGAAGGTCGGTCGAAGTGACCTGATGGAGGTCTAAATGATTTTTCATACTACCTAACCTGATGAAGGTTGGTCGAGTGGACCTGATGGAGGTCCAAAGGATTTTTCATACTACATAACCTGATGAAGGTCGGTCGAGTGGACCTGATGGAGGTCCAAATGATTTTTCATACTACCTAACCTGATGAAGGTCGGTCGAGTGGACCTGATGGAGGTCCAAATGATTTTTTATACTACCTAACCTGATAAAAGTCGGTCGAGTGGACCTGATGGAGGTCCAAAGGATTTTTCATACTACCTAACCTGATGAAGGTCGGTCGAGTGGACCTGATGGAGGTCCAAATGATTTTTCATACTACCTAACCTGATGAAGGTCGGTTGAGTGGACCTGATGGAGGTCCAAATGATTTTTCATACTACTAGGCATGATAAAAGATTCCCTATGTAGTTTGGAGTTTGTGGTATTAAATCAATGTCGTATAGATATGATGACTAACATTTCATGTCTTCTGAGGAATGTGATATCCATGTCTTGTCGAATGGGATCTTAAATAAGTGTAAGCTCATACGTGTCATGTCGAGTGAGACATTTACCTCCTGCTGAGTGTAGTGTCCAATGGGACATTCACCTTATGATGAATCTTCATTTGAAGCATCTTCCTTGAGTCGAGACTATATCTTTGTATTGTCAAGTGTGGTAGCATCCTCATGATGTGTATCCATGTAATGTTGATTGGAACTTTATGCAACTCACCCTACTTATCTGTCGTGTCGAATGAAACTTCAGCCAATAATTGATCCTTCCTCCATGTCGTGTCGACTGGAACCTTAGCCCCTAACTAAGATAGGTTCCTTGTCGTGTCGAGTGGTGCTTCAGCCCCTGGCTAAGAGTTCTTCCTTGTTGTGTGGAGTGGTACCTCAGCTCCTAGCCAAGACTTTTTCCTTGTCGTGTCGAGTGGACCCTCTGTCAGATACTAAGCCTTCTTCCATCTGGTAATGTTGACTGGGATGTCCATGCCAAGTATTCATTTGTGTATTGTCGTATGAGACGTCCTTCTCATGGCAAGTATTTATACATGTAGAGTGGGGCTGCTGGATATTCCAATACAAGACACATTGCTTCGTCGTATGGTGTGAATGGTAGGAAAATTGGTTAAATTGGAAGGATGCGCTTTGTTCTTTCATGGTCGAATGAGGAGATGAAAATCCTTTCATGTAGTTTGGAGGAGATGGCAATCCTTCATCGTCTGAAAGATATGATAATTTTTTTCACGTAGTATGGAGGAGATGACAATCCTAGAGTTTACTTTTTGGCCGATTGGATATGTTGGAGGATTTTGAGGGTATTCTCATGTCGATTGGGAGAAGCATGTCGATTGGGCTAGGTGTTGGTAAATATAGGTCGATTGGAGCAAATGGGTTTCTCCCTAAGTTGGAGTTATGTGCATGATAGTTTTCTTTCTAAAGTAACCAATGAATACTTATTTGGGAAGCTATGATGTCCCTAAGGCGACAATGGGTGGTCATCTAACCTTTTTTTTTATTGACTAATTACATCAAGTATCACTTTATTGAAGTACATTGCTAGCATATCAGTTGTATGGTCGCTTGGGCGGATTTGAGCTTCTCTCATTGTGATGGCTGATGTAATTATCTCTTTTCTTGTTTCTTTTATCCTCCTCCCATCTAATCTCAATTTGAGCCTGGGCCATGGCATGATCCATAGTGTAGCATCGAAATTTAGTGAGTTTTTTATAGAGTCCACTTTCTGAAAGTAATCCATTTCTGAATGCTTCCACTGTAGTAGGCTGATAGAGATATGATATTGTTATCATTTCTTTATTGAAGCGAGTCACGTAGCTTCGCAATGACTCCCCTCTCCGTTGTTGGATTGCATTAAGGTCATTGGTGGTCTTCTCAAGCTTGCAAGAACTTGCAAAATGCTCCACAAATTTATCAGTTAGTTCTTGATATGACCCAATAGTCCTGTAAGATAGATTGAGGAACCAAGTGAGGGCTGGGCCCGCCAATGTTTCTCAGAATCCTCTACACATTCCAGCTACCCATTGATGATGAGCCAGATCAGTCGACATCATCTTGTATTTGTAATGGATCACATGATCGTTCGGGTCTGTGGATCCGTCATACAGCTTCATATCTGGAGGACTGAACTTCCTTGGTAGTTCGGTGGAAGTGATGGTGTCCAAAAATGGGGTCTGAGATCGTGCCAGCTCGGTTTTTTCTCACTGGTAGTCTGTCACCAGGTAGGCTGGAGAGAATTGCATCTTTGAACTCCTGCATTTCCTTGCACATGGTGGAGGCAACTTGCCGTGCTTGGTCGGTTGAGGAAATATGTTGACTTCTTTCTTGATTTGGTGGATGGTTGTCTGATGGCAGATTGTCACTTGTCACATTGTTGAATGCCCCCAAGAGATTGGTGGGGATTGTGGGATTTCCGGGAAGGTCTGTAGTATCAGATTGTCGGGAGGTTGAAGAGATTTGCTCCAGTTGCTTCTGAAGGGTTATATTGGAGATTCACATGACTGAATTTTCCTCCTCTAAGACTCGTAATCGTTCTTGTAGAATGGCCAATTGAGAGGCCATAGGATCTAATGTCTGATCGCTGCTAGAAGCCATGTGCAGCTGTGTTGCAGGGATCATAGACTGAGAGATCTTCATCTGCTATGAATCGCTAAGGCCCCACGGTAGGCGCCAAATTATGGATGCTGGTTTTCACCCAAGGTCCACAATCGAAATTTGTAGGTTGAGGGCACTAGCGATCCTGCAAAACAAAGGTAGAGTGAGCGGGAGTAGACTACCCACCGGTGTGGTGGGTGCCGGGGGCACTCCGACGCTCAAGTCAATGATGAAAGTGATCTATTAATACCGTTGAAGGACGAGCAAAGTTAGAGATTACCTTGATTCCTATGAGCTACCGTGTGGGCTGTAGGTAGGAGGTCTATAGAGAGAATATTGCTTGAGCTATGGGTATAAGAGCTTACATGCCCCTTCTCTTCTGGACTTTGGTTCCTCTTATAGGTGATTCGAGGTGAGACTCATGAATGCCTTAATTGTTTATATGTTTTGGGTGATTGTACAGTCGAGTCGTGAAGAGACAGTTATGGGCAGTCATGAAGGTAGTTATGGGTCTGAACGTTTCATGGGTTGGTATTTAAAGGGGTTCATGTATCGGTAAGTCGGTATGATGTTCTCCGAGCCTGGGCCTGCACAATGTCTTTGGGTTCGATTAGGGGGTTTCAGGGGTGCATTTAGCAGTGGGCCTGAGGCGAAAGGTCGAAATTAACCTTGGACCAAATTTGGCCCGTACAATCGGTGACGTGACTACCATCTAAGTGTGGAGGATAACTCATATATCCACAACAGTATCTCAAGTCAAAGAATCATTATGCTCACTCAACCCGAGAAAATTCTTATTGACGGTTGTGTACCATCCATTAACAAACTTCGGTGAGTCATTCAATGTTTATCCGCTATAAACACCTATACGTCTATACGAGTCTCCAAGACTCATGGTTCACTGAGAAACCATCGGAATCTAAGATTCCAATATACGACATGTACCAGTCTTAACGAGTTTACTTTACTGACCAAGTAGTGTAAACCTTGACCGGGAACTGTCTAAGAATGACAACATCATGATACAACTCAATGTCAGTTGCGACGTTTTTGTAACAGTATCATAACTAATCATTCTAAGGTCTGTTACGTCTTTACCATATTAAAGAAGATGTTAAATAAAAGAAACAGTTCATTTTAACAATCCCTAAATAACACTTAGAACTGATTTCTACAGTGTACTACAAGCCCATGGATTTAACAGAATGCTAATTCCATATTGAATACCCTGTACACAGAGCTGACAGATCATTTCTTGATACACATAGGATATCCTGAGCATCAGTCCACACCCAACGAACATGCGGATGTCTGATCTAAATAGATCGGTGACGTGACTACCATCTAAGTGTGGAGGATAACTCATATATCCATAGTGGTATCTCAAGTCAAAGAATCACTATGCTCACTCAACCCGAGAAGATTCTTATTGACTTTGATGTACCATATATTAACAAACTTCGGTGAGTCGTTCAATGTTTATCCGCTCTAAACACCTACACGTCTATACAAGTCTCCAAGACTTATGGTTCACTGAGAAACCATCAAAATCCAAGATTCCAATATACGACATGTACCAGTCTCAACGGGTTTACTTTACTGACCAAGTAGTGTAAACCTTGACCGGGAACTGTCTAAGAATGACAACGTCATGATACAACTCAATGTCAGTTGTGACGCTTTTGCAACAGTATCATAACTAATCATTCTAAGGTATGTTACATCTTTATCATATTAAAGAAGATGTCATATAAAAGAAATTGTTCATTTTATTCATAATAAAATATTATATTAGTATTTACAAGGAAATACATAATAAAATTAGCGCTCAGAGCACCAATCCTAACAACTACTATTTATGAAAACTTTTCTTTCTAGAAAACTTCACTCTAGAATCTATTTTTGAAATCTGATTTTGAAAATCTGGTTCTGAAAACCTCTTACTGAAAGATATGTTCTAAAAGTTGTTTCTGAAATATCTATTTCTGAAAACTGTTTCAAAAAAACTGATCTCTATCTCTGAAAAACTTGACATACGAGGGGCGTTACGTATTGTCGTTCCCCCATACGCCTAACTAGAGCTAGGAGTGAAAATCAATGACATTGGGGCGTTACGTATCGCCGTCCCCCAAAGCATGCCACTATTTGTCCCTGACACTAGTGGTCTTCGGGCGTTACGTATCGCCGTCCCTCAAGCCACTGAACTAGAATCGGGGGTGCGAATCTATGCTACCCTCTTAGCTCTAAAACTAGGATCTAGGGGCATCTGTCATCCCTAGTCTGGAACTAGGATCTAGGGGCGTTACGTATCGCTTGTCCCCCCAGTCTTTTACATGTGCAGATGTCCTCTCCGTCAATTCCATATCTGTGACAAGTTACATACTGAGGTGGGTTTTTCCGCCATGCCCCGAAAATCATAAAACCATGCTTTGAAAACGTGTCTATCTCAAGCATAACTTAAAACATAAACTTTCATGTAATAATTGTAATAAAAATCATCTAACGCCCTAAAGCGTAAAAATAAGTCTGATATGAAAAATAAAAAAATGAAAGTCAATTTAAAAGGAAAGTGTCCATTCACTGATTTGAAGTTCCGCTAGCATAACGTCACTTTGCCGAAATATTTTGAGGTTCTTGGGATGATTTTCAATGGACAACTTAATTAGAATTCATGTCGTAGGATACATTTCGAAATTATCGTCGTTATATGATGATCTACATTTGTGCTATGGTAAATCACATGTATATAAGATGATACGAAGCCTTTCGGTTAGTCTCTAATATTCTGGGTTAAAACTGGATTGGCTAAAATTTTTATCCTGAGAAATGGTCACGCGTCGTGACGTACAGACTTGTGCTTCACGACGCGATCTGGAGAAGGCTGAGACAGAGAGCTGGTTTTTGGTTTGCATCACGATGCGAGTCCACGCACGTCACGACGTACACATCATAAAATCGATTCTGGGCTTTTTTTTCAGAACGCGTTGCGACGCGATGTGCATGGTGTCGCGACGCGAGGCCAGTTTTAAGGCCTAAATTTCATTTTTCAACTCCACACTCAAACAATTCCCATACTTAATCAATGACTAACACATAAGTACTTTTCCAACCTCAAAACTCATCTCATTTCACCACCCTACACCAACCATTATCTAGAATTCTAAGATCACTAACCATAATTCCTCAATTATATTCAAATCCTTATAATCCTCATTACATGTTTATAATTCCAAAACATTACCCAAAATACATGTTTCCAACTCTTTCAAAGCCAATTATACAATTTTCTTTGCTAGGGTAAATCAAGGTACAAATTGAGGCTTCAATAATTCAAACTTAAAATTGAGAATATAAGAGGAAAATGATAAGAAACTTACTTTGCATAAGATGGACTTGAAATCATCACTTGTTGCTTCCAAAATTTGCTTGAAAAAATGAGAAAATAAATTTGAAAAACTCCTCTCACCTCTCACGTTTTTGATGTATGAAGAAGAGGTTGAATAGTGTGCTATATATAGACAAAGAGGGATTGATTATGTGATGGAACGAATGGCTGAGATGATGCCACATCAGCCATTGTCTAGTTAATTCTCGAAATTACTGTAGCAGCCGTAGAAATTGTTATTTTTCACCCATTTCCAGTCCGAATTTGGAACAAAGTTCAACTCAGAAGTTGTATCTCTCGGTCTAAGCTTTCCGAGGATATAAATAAAAATCGAAGATCATACGAAAAGTCATGGCCCGATTACTAAACGATGTTCGAGGTGGAACGTAAACTAAGTTCCGCGTCAAAATTTCAAGGAATCTTCCGAATGTCCCAAATGCCATTTTATGAGCACGTACTTACTCGAACATGATTTATATCAAGTATTATACCTCCAAATCGTAAGTCGCCAGGTTCTGGTATTGTATAAGTCGTCAGGTTCACCGGATGTTACACGTTGGTCATATAGTGTGTTATATATATACAAAGAGGGATTGATTATGTGATGGAACGAATGGTTGAGATGATGCCACATCAGCCATTGTCTAGTTAATTCTCGAAATTACTGTAGCAGCCGTAGAAATTGCTATTTTCACCCATTTCCAGTCCGAATTTGGAACAAAGTTTAACTCAGAAGTTGTATCTCTCGGTCTAAGCTTTCCGAGGATATAAAATTCATAAAAATCGGAGATCATACGAAAAAGTCATGGCCCGATTACTAAACGATGTTTGAGGTGGAACGTAAACTAAGTTCCGCGTCAAAATTTCAAGGAATCTTCCGAATGTCCCAAATGCCATTTTATGAGCATGTACTTACTCGAACATGATTTATATCAAGTATTATACCTCCAAATCGTAATAGTCTTCAGGTTCTGGTATTGTATAAGTCGTCAAGTTCACCGGATGTTACACGTTGGTCATGCAACACTTGTCATCGTTCTTTAGGAATGGTGTCTGGAAATCATGAAGGTAAAATAAAACTCATTAGGGATGACATGAGTAAGGAGTCATTAGATGACATATCATTGACTCTTGAGACGCATTCCAGTGGATAAGTTCATCACACGATTTGCAATTTACATACATAATTTCAAAGAGAAAGACAACAATTGAGTCTCAGGAATATGATTTTAAAAGACCTTGTTTGCCAATTTATAAGAAATTTGGATGAGAAGCTATATCCGACCCATAGAGGTCATTCAAGACGTTACTGGACGAAAACCCGAAGAAGATGTGAGCCACAATCACAACTCTTTGTACATATTATTGCTTTGATTTCTTTGTCTTTATATAATCGTTGTGATTTGCTTTATTATTTTGATCTCTTTTATTTTCCCCGACAAGATCCAGACTTTTGACTTTCATGATTTATTTTACTGTTAATCTAATAATTGTCATTTGGCAAGTAATAGTGTAATTATTACTCATCATTTTTCAGGATTAGGGGTGAGCAAAACCGGTTTCGGTTCCGGTTCCGCATGGAAACGGAACCAACCCGGAAAAAAATGGTTCCTAACTGAGTAGAATCAGAACCTACCTAATTAAATAGGGTACCCTATTATTCGGTTCCAATTCGGTAATGATCCGGTTCCAAATTACCCTATTTATAAAGTAAAAATGATAAGAAAGTTTGTGGTATAAAATTGGATCCTCAAATGTATGAGGACTTAGGATGCTTTTGTGAAGGTTAGTATATGTTTAGCTTTCTTCTTTCTTTTCTAACTTCAAAATTTTACATGACCTCTTCATTAGGTCTGTGTCTGGAAGTAGTTTATATATGTAAACTATTAAGTAGGGTAGATTGCCTCATCAAAAGGACTGCTCTTTCATCAAAAGGACTGCTAGTTCAAATATTTTTCATTCATGATGTTTCATTGTTTGCTTCATTTTAATTTCTCTACAATAATCACTTATTTCGCAATTGATATTCCATATCAATCTTGCATTCTGGCCTGTGGTATTCCTTGCAAATTTCAATTTATTTCATTTCTCTCTAATTTGTTTATGCAAATCCGTCCAATGGGATTGGATGTTTGTTGCTTGATAAGTTTAGTGAGTGTCAACTAGATTTTGGCATTGTAGTCCCAATGATATTAATCAAAGTAACTTCACTTCCCTGGAATCCTATGCTCCTACATTACCTGCCATATGCATTTTGAATTGGTTCGGGCATGAACCAAACACGACACAAACTGTTGGTTTCCACAATTGCATTTCTGAAAATATTTTTCACAGTACAATAGCCTCACAACACAGTTCTTTTAATTCGATTCCGATTCCGATTCTATGGTCCGGTTCCGGTTCCGGTAATTCTGGAATCGGAATCGGACCGGTTAAAAATCAGTTCCTTATATTTGGAATCGGAACTGGACCAGTTACAACCGGTTTCGGTTCCAAACCCGGATAACCGGTCCAGTTCCAACCGGTTCCGAGTAGAACCAGAATCAATGCTCACCAATATTCAGGATCTATAAATTCAGCTCGGCATTGCTCTCTTCAACACATCCAGATTAGAGAGAGTAAAAAATAAAAATAAAATAAAATAATAATAATAATATGGAAGCAACTTCAAGAAGACGAGTAACTAATATCTGTGTTTTTTGTGGAACTAGTTCTGGATCTAAATCATTCCAAATCCTTTGGCAGAAGCAAATCTTATCGGAAAATCAAACGGAGAGGAATGCATTGTTTCAGGTATGTCCGAAATACTTTTTGAAATGATTAATTGTGCTAATGCGTTTATTTCTTTGCCAGGTGGCCTGGGCACGATGGGGGAAATATTCACAGTGATATTTTGGGCGAACTTGAATATTCACTAGAAAACAATTGGACTGTTTAATATTGATGGATTTTTTGATTTTCTTTTTGTGTTCCTTGAAGATTCCAGAAGAAATGGGTTTATTTCAAAACCTGTAAAAGATATCTTCCTCACTGCCAAAACATCCAATAATTTAATTGACCAACTCTTAACGTATGAACCAAAGATAGACCCCATCATTTCCAAGTTGACCTGGTCTGATAACGATCGTGTCAAAAAGCTTAGAATAAATATGGATCTTAATCTTTAGTTTTCTTTTTAGATGTAGATACAATTGAAAATTCCACACTAACCATGAACTGTCTTCTAAACTTTTCTTCTTCTTTTTTAGACATTAGGGACAATGTCTAAATTAGGTTTGGGGGAGAGAATAGTTGACTAGTATCTTATTTTCATTTTTTCTATGTGTTGTTTTTTCTTTGTTTGTTTTATATAAAAAAAATTGATTTTTTTGTTACTAACTAAGTGGAATTGTGTTTTGAGATAGCTGAGTAAGGAGTTTCCACTCCTGAGACGTATCTCAATTTAATTCGTAACAAGTTAATTTTTGTTTATTTCCTTTTGAATTATTTAAATTCGTGAACTCTCCATAATATTGATTAAATTTGATCTTCATATGCTCATTTGACATGTATTATCAACATACATGGTAACATGCGTGTTGGGGTTTTGGCGCGGGCGCAGCGGAAGCTCGCGGTTCGGGTGAAATCGTAATTTTAAAACTTTTTAAATTACCGAATAAATTATTCAATATCCAATATGAATAATTCATTCATACCCAAACATATTTATTTGATATCAAATAACGACATAAATAGTTAAGAAACATCACGAAACTTTTACGCAAAATGGCATAAAACGCGTTTTGGACCGAACCGACCACCCAATGCACATGAGGGCTGCCCAGGTCAGCCCCAATAGTACTAGTTCATGGGCTGCCCGAACAGTGACCAATTCACTATTTGGGTAGCTGTCACCCGATTGGCTCAAAAGTCACCCGGTAACGCCGTTTTTTACCATTTTCACATATTTCAACTCCGAAACAGTTTCCGGCAATTGTTCCAATACCCAAAACACATCCAATACATTTATATGACATAATTTTCATCACCATAAACCCAGTTTTCCAGATCTGATCCAGAAACAAAAAATATCAATATTTCATGCTTTAATCCAATTTTCTTAACATTAATCACATTAATCACAACACCAATCCAAGCCACCACCAATGACGCACCCAAGAATAATTCTAGGCATTACAAGATGGTCATAACACTCTATAATGGAAACAAGTCATCAAATGATAAAATTGAATCAATATTACACTAATATCATCCAATCAAACTTCACACATGCATCTAGCCTCCAAATCCATCCTCCAAATCAAAAAGCCCCAATTTCTAAGAAGTAAATAAACCCTAGAACCATTCTAGTAATTCAAGAACAAGAAACTAATTTTCTACACTTAAGAATATTAAAGATTACGTATTAATCTTCAACTTTCTTTAGGTTTTTCCTTGAATTTTTCACTTTCTTCTTTCTTGAATCATCAAGCAAAATTTGGAGAGCTATTTTGGAAGAAGAATTCGGCCATGGTGGATGATAAAAGAGAAAAAAAAATTTCTAACTTAAAAACAACCCATGACCTATTTTGGAGGATATTTTGGTCAAATTCCAATTTAATTAATTAAATTAAATCAAGCTTTATGTTAGCAAATCAAATTTGCACACCTTAAGCTTAATTAAAACATACCACATGTAACCAATAATAATTAAATATTTTTCATAACAATTATGAAAAATAATATCATTTAATTATTCAAATATTTTACATTTAAATATCTAAATAATTAATTATTTTAATTATTATTATATATATTTTTGTATTTACATTAAATAATAAATACATATATTAATGGCATGTGTCAAAGTCTTATTTGATAAATAATTAATATGTATCAAATCAAATCTTGTATCTAATACAAATACACATTAATTATTAATTGACAGAAATGCCCATAATACATGTATTTTCATTTAACCGTTTAAACGATTCGAATTAACTCATTTAATTCGGTGAAGTATTGTGAATAATCTATATTATTCATAACGCATTGCCCAAGTGCTCAACTAGTACACTTCATATTGTGTGACTCTCTAAGTTTAGGTTTATCTGTCACGGAATCCAATTTCATGTCCATAATTCACCCACTCATGAATTATGACGACCATAGATAACCTCGCTAAACTATGCAAGTCGAGGTAATTGCATACGTATAATCCATCCGTCACAGGCTATCTATATTATACATGAGATATAGATAAGAACGTCAAATCCTTATGGTATAATATAGTCGACTTTCAAATTTACGATCTCTAAATAACGCTCGGAACTCGCTTCTAAAGTTATACCACTGCCATGGATTTACTAGATCGCAAACACGTGTAAGAAACTTATGCCCTGTACACAGGACTGACAGATTCTATCTTAATACGCACTGGATATCATGAGCATCAGTCCACACCCAACGAACAGGTGGAGGTCTGATCTAAATAGATTGGTGATGTGACTGTCATCAAAGTGTGGAGGATAACTCATATATCCATTGTGGTATCTCAAGTCGAAGGACCACTATGCTCGCTCAACTCGAGAAGATTCCTATTGACGTTGGTGTACCATCTATTAGGAAATCTTCAGTGAGTCGTTCAGTGTTTATCAAATAAACACCTACATGTCTATACGAGTCTCCCGAGACTCATGGTTCATTGGAATAAACCATCGGACCAAGTCACGATATACGACATGTACTAGTCTCAGCAGATTTTACTAACCGACCCGTGTTAGTAAATCTTGACCAGGAATTTTATTTAAGGATATACAGCTTATAGTGACGTTTCCCAATGTCAATTACAAACTACGTTGTAACTGCGTACTACATTATAAATCCTAGGGTCTTTGTCTAATATACACGTATCACTAAATCAAATTTAGTTTCAATATAATCATAATTAGATAATTAATCGTAATTAGATTGGATATGTGTATAAAAGACAAAAGGTGCTACCATTAAATAAGTAATATTATGGAAAAAGGAATTGTTCTTATTCATGAATCGGACATAAATATGATCCGGATTGGCACACCGAGCACCAACCCTAACAATACGAACATGAGTTGTAAGTGAAAATTTTCTAATATTCAGTGCTCCAATTTATTGGAAATAGCACCTAAAAGCGATGGAATAAATTTTTTTTTTTTTTTAAAAAAATTTGGAATTTGTATATAAATAATTAACCTTGCTCTTACTTAGTAACCATACGTCTTGCCTCAGTAAGCAGTAATTGTTCGCGTCAAACAGTAGAGCCTGAGTTAATAATAATTAAGTTTCTACTTAGTAACCGGACGTCTTGCCTCAGTAAGCAGTGACTGTTCGCGTCAAACGGTAGAGCTTTTAACATCTGAGATCTGGGCAATTAATTCTGTATGGGTGTCTTAACACCTAGTGTCCTAAATCCAACTGGTTTGGGAGTCACTGACCCAAAGCTCGTTACAAGTATTGAAGATGTTGAAAAAAATTCATTGCTAAAAAAGGTAAGAATTCCAATAAAACTTTAGGACAAAAATATTACTTTATTTTCCAACTACACTTATGAATATTGTGGGCATAATGAATTGGTTAATACCTTGTTGGTTGTGTATATGGAGAATGGTAAAAAGTATATGAGAATTTACTTATTTAGTAATTTAGAAAGAAAGAAAACAACTATTAACTTGGATAAGAATTTCACTTTTTAACTTGTTTATTTTGTTTATCTTTTTATTTTATTTTGTGTGATTGATTGTACATTTGATTGACGTTTGTGGGCATCGTCATTGTAAACCCTCACGAGATTACAACTCGTCAACTAGGGACACCTATAAGTTTAAAGGCTTGTTGCATACGCTAAATGCAATCGTGATCCATACGAAAATGGCTTAGATTAATTTAGTCTTAGTTGTTTATTTCATTTTGTTTCTGATGTTTTGCTAGAGGACTAGCAAAATATTAGGTTTGAGGGTGTGATAAGCGGGAAATATATCATTATTTACCGCTTCTTTAACTTAATATTTTATATGGTTTCTCGAGTTTGTGAATGATTTGATGTATTTTTGGTTCCTTTGCAGATAAATAATATCGGGACTTAATGAAGTCAACTTGGGACTAAAACGATGACATTTGAAACAATTAAGGACAAAAATGGAAAAATTACTTCTTGCGTCGCGACGCGACATATTCTTTGCATCGCGACGCCGAGCCAATTATTCACCAAAGCTTCCCGCCGACATGCGTCTTCAACTGTAGCACTCATCGTGATGCAAATGACTTTGTGAGTCACGACGCCAACACAATAATGCAGCCTGCCGACACTTGTCATCAACTGTAGCGCGCGCCGTGACGCGCAAGCTTTTCACGTCGCGACGCGGGCCGGTTTTGGAGCCTATAAATAGCAACCTCAATTAGAAGAATTTTTCATACTTTCTTCTGGGGAATTTCTCTGGAATACTAAGAAGAGAGTATCTTGTGTGTTTATTTAAGTTTTCTTATATTTACTTTTTATTTTAGTAATAAATTTTGTGTGTTTTTATTCAAAGTATGAGTAGGTAATCTCGTTTTGCTGGGGTGAATGGTGAAACTTTTATATGATAATTTAGATTAATCTGCCTTATTTTATAATATATAAATTATTTTTAACCTGACTTAATTGGATACCGCCTATGTGGTCGGTTGGACTTAATTTGGACAAAATGGAATTACCGCCTATATGGACGGTTTTAATATAATTAATTCATGCAATAAATTGATCTTGGCAATTTATATATTATAATAAGGGAGATTTTTAGATTTGAAATATTAAAAGTGGATCCTCTAACTCTAGCATTTTATTTTATTTTTATAATTTTTACTTATTAATTTTCATCTTGTTTTAAGATGTTTTGTCTGTTTATTTATTTAGTAATCCTAGGTATGTGTTGTAACTAATTACATTATCTAGGGTTGTGATGAGAACCAATATCAATGATTTTATAAGTTGATTTATCTTATGTCTTGTGTGATGTTTTGGTTTATTTATTGAGTCTAGTTCTTAATGCTTCTTGTTGATTGGCCACCAATAAGATTGATTAGGTAAACTTAAAATGAACTTGGAAAAGAGATTTTAGGTTTAGCCATAGACTCAATAACACACGATCTCACTTAGGGGATTTCCCTTCAGGATAGGAATATACCTGTAGGGCGGGTGTAACCATAATTGGAACTTAAATTTAATGAATTTGGGGTTTCTTAGTTAACATAGGAATATAGTTAATTAAGTAACTTTGAATATTTGCATCTGACCATCGGAATAGGTTTTTGTATACATTTTTGTTCCAGGTTAATAAACTGACATATTACACGAGCATAAGGTAATCAACTCATCTTTATAAGAATATTGGCAGGATTCACAACCCTGGATATTTTCATATCATTAATTCATCTTGAAACCTATATTAGTTTTATTTACTTGTTTATTTTAGGTAAAATCACCATCCAACCAACAATCAATTTAGATACTTGTAGGAATTTAGTTTTATAAATTAATAGCATATGTTATAAGTCCTTGAGGGATCGATACATTTATACTACTTGAGTGATACGTGCGCTTGCGTGTGTTTCCACTGATCATGAGGACAGTGGAACAATGTTATCATCTTTGTTATATAAAGGGGTTGAGTGTGTTTTTGTAGGAGGTTAGCAATTTTCATTCTTAAAAACTTGTAAGAGAGATAAAAACCTATTTTTTTAGAGAGGACGCGGGAGAGGTCGGTCACACTTGTAATAGTCATTTTTCCTTAGTCGGTCAAACCCGATCATGTTATAAAAACTCTATTTCTTTATGTTCGTGGACGTAGGTCGGATCCATTCTGCCAAACCACGTTAAATCCTCTATTCTTATCTATGTACTTTCCATTTTTTCTGCGAAGTTTTCTTTTGGTTCCCAACAAACCAAACAAATTCACAGTTGGGGGAAGATTGTTCAAGGAGCGAGTTTTCAGATTTTCACTGATCAACCATCAACAACGTGGTCTCACAATCTACACACTTTTATAAAAATTTCGTCATCGAAATTTCTCAATCCTTGAACTGGTCTGGGTATTTCTCCCTCATGTCCTGTTCCAATTCCCAAGTCGCCTCTTGCATGTGATGATTAGTCCACATGAGCTTCATAAGGGGGATACGTCTGGATCTCAACTCTTGAATCTTTTTCTCTATGATCCTCACTGGCTTTTCTTCATATGTTAGGTTATCGCTCAACTCTATCGGTTGGCTCTCCAAGATGTGAGTAAAATCTGATACATATTTCTCCAGCACTGATAAATGAAATACCTTATGAATCCTTTTTAATTTCGGTGGTAATGCCAAATGTTATGCCACCTTGCCCACTCTCTTCAAAATCTCATAAGGACTAATATAGCGTGGTGCCAACTTTCATTTCCAGCCAAATCTTAGTACTCCCTTCCAATGAGAGGCTTTTAAAACTTTATCCCTCTACTTGGAACTCAATATCCTTCATTATTTTATCGGCATAAATCTTCTGTCGAATCTGCACCTCTAACAGTCCAACTCTAATCAGTCTGATCCTCTCAGCTGTCATATCTACCAAGTCTTAACCATGAATCTATCTATCTCCAACCTTGCCCCAATATATAGGAGTCATACTCCTCCTCCCATACAGAGCCTTAAATGGAGTCATACCAATACTAGCTTTGAAGCTGTTATTGTAGGCAAACTCTATCAAATATAAATGCTCATCCCATCATCCAATAAAAGTCAAAACACAAGATCTCAATAATTCTTTAAGGTATGTATAGTCCGCTCTAACTGCCCGTCAGGCTGAGGGTGGAATTGCAATGCTCATAGTAACCTTTGAACCCATAGACTTCTGGAAACCCTGCCAAAAATGAGAAGTAAATCTGGTATCTCTATCTGATACAATTGACACCGATACTCCATTCTGAAAACTCTGGAAAACACCATAACTAATACCTTAGTCATTAGAAATCTAAAACTGACATATCTTGTGTGTCTCCAATCAAACACAACTTAAACGTTAAACAATTCCATAACCTTTGATCGCGATATATATAGCACGCAATTGCACATATCATATAAATAGTTTAAAAATACGATCTCGAAATATATTAAGTGTATACTAAGTTTTACCTACCCTAACCTTATTAGACTAATGATTTTGAAGAATGATGACTAACTACTAAATCAAAAGGAAAAGAAAAGAAAATTTAAACCAGAAATAGCAAGGTAAGAAGAACCTATGATCATAACTTCCCCACAATAATCCTTAATAACTAATACCTTAGTCATTAAGAAATCTAAAACTGACATATCTTGTGTGTCTCCAATCAAACACAACTTAAACGTTAAACAATTCTATAACCTTTGATCGCGATATATATAGCACGCAATTGCACATATCATATAAATAGTTTAAAAATATCGATCTCACGAGAAATTATTATTAATGTGTAATACTAAAGTTTTACCTACCCTAACCTTATTTAGACTAATGATTTTGAAGAATGAGGTACTAACTACTAAATCAAAAGGAAAAGAAAAGCAAATTTAAACCAGAAATAGCAAGGTAAGAAGAACCTATGATCATAATTCCCCACAATAATCCCTTAAATCTTTCTAATCTTTTTATAATTGATCAAATATAATGAATTATTAACCTAAAATACGAAATTATTTACAAGTCTCTTTCGATGGTCGAGTAGAACATCCAAATTAGTTCGATCACCTATATTCCTATGATAATTAATCTAAGCCAAACTCATTACAATCAAGTTCTAATTATGGCTACGAATGCCCTGCATGTATATTCCTATCATGGACGAAAATCTATTCAATAGAATGTGATCACTCGTTATCAATTCCCAAGGCTAAATCAAAAATCTATTTTCCAAGTTCCTAAGGGTTTACCACATTTATCCTATTGTTGCCATGCATTAGAAAACATTAAGTAAGGGGAAGGATAAATAATCCACTTAGAAGGTCACAAATTAATCATAAAAAGATTCAATTAATAAAAGTTCATATTGGGTTTCATTACAATCATAGAACAAGATCTAGGTCATGATGAAGAATTTAAACAAATTCATCATGATATTCAATATAATAAACAATAAAGAGTTAATAAAGAAGGGTTAAAGAAAACAAATCATAAATGTTGTCAATCTTCAAGTTCTTCAATCTTCTATTCTTAATCATTATTTGATCTTTTTCTTCTTGGTTGTTATTGAATGGTTGTTGTGTTTAGAGAGTATTTTGGCCTCCAAAGAGGCTTATTTTTCTCCCCCAAAAACTTATGTGAAGTAACTATAGATGTTCCCCTTATATAGATATCATAAAAATCAAATTTCCTATTCAATTTTCGAGTCTGATGCACTTGCGTCGTAAGATTTTTCATAATGCTAGAATGATTTTACACTTTCGAGCGTCACGAAGCAAAATTGGGTGTCACAATGCCAGAAGACAATGCATAGTTTCTAGATTTATGCTCGATTTTATCCATGTAGGAGTCTGATTTAGTCTTCTACAAAGTTGTAGATAATTGAACATTATTTCTAACGCAACTCAAATCACCTAATTTGGACATCGTATGAAAAAGTTATAGCCAAAATACTGAAGGCTGAGCAAATTAGGACGTCATTTGTGAAAATCGGAAACATCAGAATTTTCATTTTTTTGGCTCAAATCTCCATATAATGAATCCTAATTAATAAAATAATGAATATTAGTACATTTAACACATTTAAGAATATAATTTAAGGACAAATCAATGATAAATACACTTGAAAAAATATATATTAAACGCACTCATCACACCCCCAAACTTAAATTATTACTTGTCCTCAAGCAACGACCCAAATATAAATAACAAATAAACTAACTAAGCCACTTTCGTAGGGATCACGATTGCACTTAGCGTATGCAACAAGCCTTTAAACCCTTTGGCGGTCCTAGTGAACGAGTTATAGTCTTGTGAGGACTTACAACGATGACACCCACAAACATCATTTAAAACTACTAAATAACAAATATAAAAAGACGCAACAGACATAACATGATCAAATTTTCATAATAATGCTTCAAAAATCATTATATAAGATTGCAATGACTCAAAGAAAATTTCAAAATACTATAAACAGTCGTAACTTCATTCAAAAATCAAACTCATCTCAATTAAATTCTTACAGTGCGTGTGAATCAATCTTATCATAGTTTATCCCCTATATCATCAATCTTAATAATTTTTCATCTCGACAATCAAAATAGAATGGGTCAAATCAACCTATGTATCTTAAAGTTGATGTCTTATCCTTAAGCTCATATATCTTAGCTTTAACATTTATTGTCGTTTTTTTTTCTTTTTTTTTTCTTATATTTTTTTCGAGCTTTCACACTACCCTCTAAGGTAGAATTTCTTCTCATAGTGGTCTTTACACTCGCCCATGGGTAGTTTCACGCTTGAAGATTATAAGTGGCTCTTTGATATGCTAGTCTGCATACAATTTTAAGATATAGATAGAAATCTGAGTTAACGATCATCCATTCAATCCAATCATCTCAATTCAAACAGCCTTAATCTCAAATTTCAAGTCTAAATTAAAACAAAATTGATGTAAATGCTTGAATACGCAAAGAATCATCTCAAGACAAACTCAATTTAAGAATTCAGTGTTGATATAACCAACATTTATCACTTTCTAAGAGCCAAAAAAAATTAATGCCGATCAAATCTATATCATAAGCATGTGATATTCTAATGAAAACACGACTCAAAATAAAAAAAAATTAAAAAAAAACCACAAATTTCTATTCCCTACCCCCAAACTTAAATTATTACTTGTCCTCAAGCAACGACCCAAATATAAATAACAAATAAACTAACTAAGCCACTTTCGTAGGGATCACGATTGCACTTAGCGTATGCAACAAGCCTTTAAACCCTTTGGCGGTCCTAGTGAACGAGTTATAGTCTTGTGAGGACTTACAACGATGACACCCACAAACATCATTTAAAACTACTAAATAACAAATATAAAAAGACGCAACAACATAACATGATCAAATTTTCATAATAATGCTTCAAAAATCATTATATAAGATTGCAATGACTCAAAGAAAATTTCAAAATACTATAAACAGTCGTAACTTCATTCAAAAATCAAACTCATCTCAATTAAATTCTTACAGTGCGTGTGAATCAATCTTATCATAGTTTATCCCATATATCATCATTCTTAATAATTTTTCATCTCGACAATCAAAATAGAATGGGTCAAATCAACCTATGTATCTTAAAGTTTATGTCTTATCCTTAAGCTCATGTATCTTAGCTTTAACATTTATTGTCGTTTTTTTTTTCTTTTTTTTTTCTTATATTTTTTTCGAGCTTTCACACTACCCTCTAAGGTAGAATTTCTTCTCATAGTGGTCTTTACACTCGCCCATGGGTAGTTTCACGCTTGAAGATTATAAGTGGCTCTTTGATATGCTAGTCTGCATACAATTTTAAGATATAGATAGAGATCTGAGTTAACGATCATCCATTCAATCCAATCATCTCAATTCAAACAGCCTTAATCTCAAATTTCAAGTCTAAATTAAAACAAAATTGATGTAAATGCTTGAATACGCAAAGAATCATCTCAAGACAAACTCAATTTAAGAATTCAGTGTTGATATAACCAACATTTATCACTTTCTAAGAGCCAAAAAAAATTAATGCCGATCAAATCTATATCATAAGCATGTGATATTCTAATGAAAACACGACTCAAAATAAAAAAAAAATTAAAAAAAAACCACAAATTTCTATTCCCTACCCCCAAACTTAAAATAAACATTGTCCTCAATGTTGAAAAAATAGAGGGAAAATAAATAGACACTCCCTAGGTTTAGCTGATGATGTAGAAATTTATCTGTTGGAGAGTGAAGCCAAAGTCGCGACCCCCGAACTTATGTTGAAACCCGGATCATCAAAATAAAAGACACACATAAGTAAAAACACAAATAACATAATAAATTAAATAAAACATAAGAAAAAAATTAGAAATGCTGTTGCTTCCCAAGAGGCGCTTAATTTATAGTCTTTACCTGAACTTTCTCTGAAGAACTTCATTGAAAGAGACTTCAATGTGGCTTTAAACATGTACATTTCAACCTTAAATATACTTGAAAAATGTATATTATACGTACTCATCAACCTTAAACATGTCATTTCAATTGCGTTTTCTAGAGTCCCGTTGATCTAAAATCCTCCATCATATTGACATTCATAATTAGGGCTTCATCTAGATTTTGCCTCGTATATCTTTTATGGCCATGGATTGTCTTTAAACCTATGACAATATCCTGACACTTGATGCATGTTTGGTGAAGCGTTAACACTAGTGTTTTAATGCTTCATCAAACGGGTAAGTTAACGTTAGCGTTAATGATAATAAAATCATAATCTCACAATATGATATTATTTTTTTATGCTACTTTATACTCTAATTTTGTTTTATAACTTAAAGTTAATTTATATTTTCTGCCAATACTCTTTACCAAATACACCATTGATTCCCCATTATTCACGTGACATACTTAGGCCCTACATTATTTCTCGAAGAGGTACCTATTTTTTCTTTTTTCTTTTTGATCTATTTGTTTCCCAACAGTGATATCAATTTGTATATGGAGCCTTGGTCGCCAAATAATTCATTTCCACTTAATTATTGCTATTTTCACATAGAAAATACAAGAATCTAAACCAAACTAGACTTTGCTTAAATGCAATCACAAAGGGTAAACCGCAAAACCCATAAATAATAGATCATTAATTAATCATTTAAGGATTCTTGCCAATCTAACAATCAAGGGATCATTTATTTATTTATTTATTCCACACTCTTTTTTTTTTTTCCATTTAGCCCCCTATCAAAAAGCTTTGAAACCAATAATCACATGCCACGTGTCAGAAATTAGACGAAAACCCGCAGTTCCCAACTTTACAACATTTCCACCCTCTCTGTGATGAGAACGAAGTTCCATTCACACGTAGACAACTCACACACACCAACTGCTTCGTCACTTAAAAACTTTCAATTTATTATTATTATTATTATTTTTTTACCTTCACATTTTTCTTGAGCTAAAATTCTCGAAAATGGACCGGAGAGAGCCACCGCCCCAACAGCAACCAAACATGGTGATGGGTCCCACCTCCTACCCCACCAATGCCATGATCCCACCAACTAACGCCGCCGCTGCGGCTAGGTTCTCTTTCAACATTCTTTCATCGCAATCGCAACAATCAGAACAATCGCAATCGCAGTTACAGCCAAAGCCTCTTGACTGTTTGCCATCTGGGGTCTTTGACGGATCGCCTTCGTTGAGGGCCTGCGGCGGCGGCTTTGGTATTGATCCCGCTAAGAAGAAGCGGGGCCGCCCGAGGAAATACACTCCTGATGGTAACATTGGGTTGCGATTGGCTACTAGCCAGTCGCCTAGTCCTCTAGCTGATTCTGGCGGCGGCGGTAGTGGGTCGGCCTCTGAGCCTCCCGCTAAGCGCAACAGGGGACGGCCTCCTGGTTCTGGGAAAAAGCAGCTCGATGCGTTGGGTAACTTTTTTTTTTTTTTAATTAGTTTATTGGGTTATAGAATTTGTTGAGATACTGATTTCAATTTGTGTGCAGGTGGGGTTGGAGGAGTAGGATTTACCCCGCACGTCATCACTGTCGAGGCTGGGGAGGTATCAATTAATTTTCGTTGCTGATTTTTTGTAATTAGTTTCTTTTAAAGCAGTTACATTGTTGTAGGTATAGAAGCTGTGATTGTGTGAGGGGAAATAACAACAATGAACGTTTGTAGGTAGCGAATTTGGGTGATTTGTTGTGGTAGTAATAGAAAAGGTCTTTTCAAGTGTCGAGATAGGTAGGGGATTCTATTGGTCAGAAGGAAATTGATTCGAGTGCACATAAAATGTATTTCATTCAACTTTGACAAGTATTTCTTTTTCTCATGGAAGCTATGAATAGCACAATGAGAAAAGAGGCGAATTGTATAAGTGAGACTGTATGACAAATCTAGCGTGCATATTGGATGGTCAACTGCCAAGAGTGTGGACAAGGCTTTCTTTGGCGTTGATACATTGAAAGTTGTTTCTGATGTGGGGTGCAGGGGTGGTTATAATGTAAAAGTTCTTTTATAAAATTCTTACTTGACTAGATTGGATTTCTGGTTGTAGGTCTCTCTGTGTTTACGGACAGTCTCATGTATTCATGTGTTGGTGACCTAAACCTACAAACTTACAGAATGCAATTTATGTGTGCACTTCAGAACCAATATTTATATATCTGTATGCCAGGAAGAAATTACAACTGGTACTGGTGGAAGAGTTGGATGTAGACTAATGTTTATTCAAATAAATTGGGTGACATAATAAAAATACTACTTTATAAGTCAATTATCAGTAGAGAAAATACTTAATAAATTGGAATACTAGAAATTAGACTTTGAGCATGCTTCAGCTTATATAGATTCTTTATTAACATAGGATTAAAGCTATCACATGATTAGAATTGTATGTGCATTTCCCTTTTGGTTCTCCTTATGAGTTTTCAAAATTAGACTTTGATCGTTCTTCAGCTTATATAGATTCTTTATTATCATAGGATTAAAGCTATCACATGATTAGAATTATATGTGCATTTCCCTTTTGGTTCTCCTTATGAGTTTTCAAAATCTTCATTGTTTTTTCTTATGGTCAGAAAAAATGGTGTAAATAGTCCAGTTATCTATTTTCAATAAAATCTTGTTGTTCAGAAAATATTTTTATTCTGAGTAGTGTGTTCCTATGGTTTGCAGGACATAGCATCTAAAATTGTGGCATTTTCTCAACAAGGGCCTCGGACAGTTTGTATTCTCTCTGCAAGTGGTGCCATCTGCAATGTTACACTCCGTCAACCATCGATGACTGGTGGTACAGTGACATATGAGGTAGTACTTATAATTATCTTGCATGATCCCTGTGATGAACTTTGCCTTGATTTGCATGAATGAGCTCTTCTGTGGCACAGCTTAGATAGGATGACTTCAACATTACAAGGCGGTGCGATGATCCTGAAAGAGCATGTTAACATTAAAACTCTTCTGTAAGAATCAGTTTTGATTAACTTAAAAAATAACACTGTCCTGGTAAACCGACCTTACGTAGAAGCGCAGAATGTGGAGATGGATACTTAATTTTTCATGGATTGGGCTATGGGAAACATGGATATAAATGAATTTACCTGAAATGGATACTACACTTCTTGTCATGTTCTTAATTCACTTGATAGTTGCCATGGCACAAGAATGGTGAATTTATTTAAATGGAATAAGAGTAAATGTAACTGAGCTTTTATTTTGTTATCGAAGCTTTTAAAAATGTTTCAGGTGTATAGGCTCAGGTTTGGAGGTGTAATTTTCTATTTTATGAGGGAGAGGAGAGTGTGAGGGAGAGTTAGGGACTTAGGGTTTTGTTTTGTTAATGAAAAAATCGGCAGTTAGGGTTTTAATTTGAGTCAAAAAATTGTGATTTGGGTTGGGTTTTTAGGTATTTGGGTCGGGCTTGGGTGGGTTACAAAAAAAAACAAACGGTCATTTTTTGCGCCTGAGGCGCGCCTTTTCTTGACCACTCAGGCGCGCGCCTCGACGCGTAGGCGCGCGCCTGAGTGGTGTCGCCTCGCCTGATGCTATATAAGGCGCATTGCCAGGCGCCTCTCTATAGGCGCGCCTGAGGCGCGCCTTTAATAACACTGGTTGAGGTGAAAAATGTTCTTTTCGTGGATGTCTAATTTTATTAAATTTAGCAAAGGGTTAGGGTTTGTTCTGGTTTTATGCAAAGTGTGTTTATATGTAACCTCATTTTAAATATAGCATGTTAATGAAAATTGTCTTTTAGTGCGTTGGAATTCTTTTTTTCTTTTTTTTTTAGGTTGGTCACCACTTTCTTAGCTCTCTCAATAGAGGACTATATATAGGGAACAATATGCACGTATCGTTTATGAGAATGGTTTCAGGATGATTTTTAGGTAAACTAGTTATTGTAATTCCAGTGACGGTGATCTGAAACTTGGTAGAATTAATGCATTGCTTATGCAGAAAATTCAATTGAACGGTTTGGCAATGTTTTTCTTGTTTTCTGTATATTGTAATCAAGTGGGCAAAATTATACATGCGACTCGTTTACCTGGTAATCTGCAAGTCCCCTTCCCAATAAATGGACATAGGACTTTCATGCATTGGTTGATTGTTAATGAGCAATGCTTATTGCTTAATGAAAGTTCCTTGTGTTTGTAAATATTGTCTAAAGTCTAAACCTGATATCTTTTTTTTTTTTTTTTTAATTTAAAAAATTGCAAGTCTGACCCGGGATTAATATCTTCTAGCCTTTGCTCACCTTTTATTCAAGGTGGTGGATCGAATAATGTGCTAGGCTTTCGTTGTGAGGAAACAGATCCTGAGTGATGCAAGTGTTTCCCTTTTTGCACTTAATGAGCCATTAATCTAAATGTTCATGATAGTCTTTGCTGACGGGTATGGTGACTTGAGATAACCCTTACAATTTCTTGCAAATTGTAATTAGATCCACATGGCATCTATGGCCTGGAAGAGACACTTTTCAGTAATATGTTATAGTGCGGAGGGGTAGGACGACTCTTTATTCCTTGACATAAAAAGCTACAAAAAAGTGATGGGTCTTCCCCCTTCTCCATTTTCATTTTCATTTCAGCATCATAAAAAAATCAATTGACACCTGATGACTCTATTCATCCATGTTTGATCTTTGCATATGCTGCAAATTTTGAGCTATTTAATATGCACGCTTTACCGAATATAGTGTGAAATATCTATCAAAACTGTTTGAAGGCTTATCTTTTGGATTAGGTTTCTTTACCAATTTTATATAACTTAACTCCCCCTGTAGTGACATTTTTCCCTCTGCAGGGCCGATTTGAAATTATCTCCTTATCCGGTTCTTTCTTGTTCTCGGATAATAATGGTAACCGCGACAGAAGTGGTGGGTTGATTGTGTCCCTCGCAGGGTCGGATGGCCGAGTTTTGGGTGGTTTAGTTGCAGGAATGCTCATGGCAGCATCCCCAGTGCAGGTATGGGTCAATCACTGTTTCCATCTTTGTACAATCTATCTGACAGATGATGACCATAAAAACAAATGAAAATTTGGTAATGTGAAGTTTTTTTCCCCATTCCTTGCAGGTAATTGTGGGCAGTTTCATTGCAGATGGGAAATCAAACTCAATTTTTTTGAAATCTGGACCTTCTTCTGCACCAACACCCCATATGTTGAGTTTCGGTGCACCTACGACAACACCTAGTCCTCCCTCCCAAGGTGCTTCAAGTGAGTCTTCTGATGATAATGGCAGTAGCCTTCTTAACAGGGGTACTGGACTTTACAATAATGCTGCTGCTCAACAACCAATTCATAACATGCATATGTACCAACTGTGGGCTGGCCAAACTTCGCAATGAGTTGGTTCTTGCGCAGAGGATAGAGGTCAATTCCAGATGCTAACATGCTGCCTGCTTTACTGAATATAAATGGTAGATGATCTTTTTTCCCCCTCCCGTTTTTAGATGCGGCTATTTATCTCCTTATTCAGTAGCTTTAAACCCTTTTTTTTCTCTCTAGGATTGAAACATGAGCTATTGGTGATAGCTGAGGAAATGCCTGATCAAAATTGCTTATTTAGCTTTATTTTATATTTTGGTCTCTCATTTCTGTTTTCCAGTGAAGTTTAGACTCACTCGAGTAACTAGACAGAAGAGTCCAACACAACTAACTAGTGCTCAAAATTGGAGACTAATTTTCCCCCTTAAAAGAAAAACAAGAAATTAAATTTAGCATCACATTGAGCATCCCAATGATAGTAGATTTTGTATTTTTGCACTTAAAATGTTCGAACATTCTTATAGAATAATTGCTCTATTTATAATAATAGCGTCAAAATCAAAAACTAATACCCCTTGTTTAGTGCTCAACAACAGCAACGAAAGATGAAGATTGATTTCTTCTAAGATGGAAAAATCTGACCAATATTTGCCCAACAAAAATGTTAATGATAAATACGACAATTCATCCAACTAATGCATTGATGTACGATGTATGGGCGTGTACCGTTTGTCAGCAGTCACATTCTAATTCCTGTAAAGATTGTGCACGGTATAATTGAGATCCCATTAGTCATTAGATTAATTGAGACACATAAATTGATCCGGACAATCCGATTATAAACAAAAAAAAAAAAAAAAAAAAGTCTTTGCAATCAATTCATCCCAAATATTAGTGAAAAAAATCAACCCATTCCCGTACAGGTCATGTGCATAAATTTTTGTCATTGAAAATCATCATTACCTACCTCGAGCTTTATTATGAACAAATAAGAACACAAACCACGAATGAATAATAGAGGTTCTGTATGAATTCAAGAACATACACGCAGAGAAAAATATATTTTTTGTTTTAATGAATTCAAGAACATACATGCAACGGAAAATAAATTATTGATGGTGATTTTTGACCCTGAAAAATGTTTGAATATCGATGAGGGGTAGAATGTGTATTGTACTTAGCCAGAAATGAATAATAAAGGTTTAAGAGCCTGGAGAGGCAGGCGAAGTTCGGCAGAGGGACCCGACCTTGTGATACAAAGGAGTTCTCCCAATGGATGAACTTGTGGATGATGAAGCATGTTGATATACCGACCCGACCACACAAAAAGTGATTGATTTGGAGTCTCCTAAAAGTTTATCGAAACAGACCCAATGAGATCTATGCATGGCAACCAGAACCGATGAGGTTTATGCATGGCACCCCGACCCGATGAGGTCTATTCATGTCAACTCGACCTGGTTGAGAACGTTAGTGGAAGCTTTGATAAGTATCATCATCCTCGGTATGTCGTACCGAGAAATGAAGATGGGATCACAGACCGACCAATTACGGAGTCATATGATGTATGCCTTAAATGGGAAGATATTCTTCTAGAATGCTAATGATGACACAAGTTGATCAACGGTTCTCATTGGAGGAAGATTCTGTCAGCTATCTATATGGCGAAACAATACCGGAGCAAATGAATCATAGAGTGTCGCATCAACAAAGTGTGAAACAGTGGTTAAGAGGTTGTAATGATGGGTTTCTGCTGACAGGGGTGGTTGAACCTAGTGGCAGTACAACTGTTTGCTGAGTGGTTGGAGAAAGCAACATGAGGGTAATGATGGCCTAGTGACGATGACTGACATCATAGGTTGGAAGAATAGTGGATTTGGGAGCCTATATAAAGGGGTTGAAGTCTCATATTCAAGGGTTAGAAAATTTGGTATCCCATAATTTTTAGAAAAACTGAGAGTTGAAGAGTTAGTGATAAAGAGATAAAGCAGATCAACACATTAGAGATTTGTACCGGGCTTGTTGTAAGACTTGAGGTGCTTATTTTTGTAGTCTTGTATCCCCCCACTTGGAGCTCGGGTCGGTATTGATCCCGAGTAGGAATAAAATACATCATCTTTCTCTCGTGGATGTAGGTTGTAGCCATTCTTCACCGAACCACGTAAACTATGTGTTTATCTTGTTTGTATGCTAAGTTTACTTTGGTTCCCTACTAACCAAATAAATTCATTGTTGAGAGAGGTTTGTTCAAGGGGTTAATTTTCGTATTGCCCTTGGAATGAAAAATAACTGTCAATAGTTAGCATCGTCTGTAGGGATACAGTATCAAAAACAACAAACATACTAAGACGATGGCAAGAGACGGAAACCATAGAGCGTTGGAGACTTCAACGGCGAAGTGGATGGAAAAGATGGAAAAGAACTCGAGGTTGGAAATGGAGAATGCACGAAAGAAATGGAGGTAACCCAGGTCTTCATGAAAACCATGATAGGGAAGATTGAGAAGTTGGAGAGGAAGACAGGAGAATATGGACAAGAAAGGCCCAGTAGAAGGAAAGAAGAGATTGCCGGCGGGAAGAGAGTAGATGGAGTAGAAAGAGATCGAGAAATAGGGAAAAAGAACATTCACAATGTGCGATCGGTTGTTGTGGCTAGTGCTACACCAATAGAGGAGCCTTACGAAGGATATGATGACAAACAAACTCTGAATTCATCCAGTAACAGTCTTTGTTTTGGGGCAAACGACCAATGACGTTATCTGAAACAGGGGCGTAGAACTCTTAGTGGCATGAGATGTCACACACGGAGGAGTGAGTACGAGGAAGCCTTCATTCGATGGCATGGAACACTGAGAGCCACTTGAGGGACTGATTCCAAAAAGAGATGAAGAAGTGGGAAATGAACACGCAAGTAGGTGCTCCGAATGATCAAGATGGGGAGACATCGTCCTCTTTCACTAAGGAGATGCTGGAGGTGGAGTTCCCGATGAGGTTGTCCATGCCCTCGATGGACATCTACAAGGGTAACACAGACCCCAAGTCTCATGGTGAAAAAATTGTTTCACTCATTGAGATTCAAGGCATGGTGGGGAAGCTTTCTGTAAGATTTTATCATTGACTTTGAGGGGATCGACCAGCTTATGGTTCAGAAACCTATCACCGAAGAGTATCGGCGGCTTCTCCCAGTTGAGGAGATTCTTTGTGTGCCACTTCAAAGGAGCATGCGTGCCAATGAAGACGGTCGTATCGTTGAGGATGATGAAGCAGTGGGATGATGAGCTGTTGAATAATTTTTTAGACAGATACCATAATTTGGTATTGGAAGTGGGGGCGTATAAGTCTCCGGAGGCATTAGAAAGCTTTAAGGGAGAATTGAAGGTTGGGAGATTCCAGACTACTCAACGGTCTTGGAACAAGCAATGAGGTTTATGTTATTGGAGTAAGAAGAGAAGATAGCTTGAGGAGGTACATCTTGGAAAAAGAAAGAATCGAGACCATATATGCGTTATGATGATGGCAGAGGATAGAGGGGATTGGGCCCAAGGAAAAATGAGTTAAGGCCCATGGCTTAGGGCAACCCAATACCTGAAAGAAGGCCTACAATCCTGTTGGGGTTGGTGCTCAGAGCGCCAATCCGGGCCGTATTTATGTCTGATTCATGAATACAAACATCCCCTTATTCCATAATATTACTTATTTATGGTTGCACCTCTTGTTCTTATATACATATTCGATCTGATTACGATTAGATTGAAACTAAATATGGTTTAGTGATATGTATATATTAGACAAAGGCCCGATAATATATAATGCAGTACACAGTTACAAAGTTAGTTTGTAATTGACATTGGGAAGTGTCACTGCTATATGTATATTATCAAACATAGTTCCTGGTCAAGATTTGCTAACACGGGTCGGTTAGTCAAATCCGTTGAGACCAGTACATGTCGTATATCGAGACTTGGTCCGATGGTTTATCCCAATGAACCATGAGTCTAGGGAGACTCGTATAGACGTGTAGGTGTTTATAATGGATAAACACTGAACGGCTCACCGAAGATTCTTAATGGATGGTACGCCAACGTCAATAAGAATCTTCTCGGGTTGAGTAGCATAGTGGTCCTTCGACTTGAGATACCACTGTGGATGTATGAGACATCTTCCACACTTAGATGGCAGTCACGTCACCGATCTATTTAGATCAGACCTTCGCCTGTTCGTTGGGTGTGGATCGATCCTCAGGATATCCTGTGTGTGTCAAGATAGGATCCGTCAGTTCTGTGTACAGAGCATAGGTAGTCCATATACTATTAGCAGTCTGTTAAATCTGTGGCCACAGTATACATCGGAAGTAAGTTCCGAGTGTTATTTAGAGATTGCTAATAGATACGTCGACGAGATAATACCTATAGAGATTTGACGTTTACATCTATATCTCTGGGATTATCTGGATACCTGTGACGGAGGGATTATACGTATGCAATGACCTCGACCTGTATGATTCAGCTAGTTTATCCGTGATCGTCATAATCTACGGGTGGATAGATTATGTACATGAAATTGGATTTCATGACGGATATACCTGAATCTAGAGAGTCTCAATAATGAAACATACTCGTAGAGCACTAGAGCAACATTTATGAATAATGATGATTATTTATAAATCGTTTAATCGTTAAACGAAAAATACATGCGAACGGGCCGAACCGTCATTTCCTAATTAATGTGTATTTATATTTAATATATGATATTATTAAATACACATTAATAAATAGTCAAATAAAGGTATTTGACATATATCATCAATATATGTATTTGAGATATTTAAAGTAAATATAATACATATATTTGATATATTTATATTTAATTAATTATTTAATTATTTAATTGTTAAATGATTAATATAATTAAAATATAAATATATCACCAAATGATAAAGTTAGGAAATGATTATAAGTTGCAATTGTTGACTTATACATTAAAGGAAAAGGTTGTCAAATTGATTTTGACTTCTTAAGATATTTGTTCAAAATTGTTTGAAAAATAAAATATCTTTTTCCTTTATTTTCTATTAATTTCGGCCATAACACTTAAATATAAGAGTTATATTCTTCTTAGTTGCATTTGTTGACTTAATATAAATATCTATAAAGTGTTATTAAGATATTTTATCAAGTTGATTAAATGTAAAGTGAAATGAAAATGAAATTACAAGACTTGTATTTGCCTTTGTGAATTTCGGCCAAGGCAAGTTGGAAACAAGTATATATTGTTTTTCATTTCATTTCATTCTTAACCTAATACACTTTAAAGAAAACTCCATTAAAGTAAGCAAAGGATGCTAGAGAGAAAAGAAAGGAAAAATCAAGAAAAGCTTGGAAAATAGTAAGTATTTCCAACCTTCCATTAGAGAGTAATTTGTTCCTCTTGTTGTGGGCAACATCTTGTGATGTTCTTGAGTTTTTTCTATTCTTTATTCTTTGTGTTTTGATGGATAAAAGTTTGGTGAAAGTGTAGAGCATGTATAATGGAGGAAGCTTGTGACTAGTGTAGTTATAAGTATTCTTTTAAGGTTTTGGAAACCATGTTGCTAATCTAGAGTTGTTGACCCACTCTTAGATGACCTAGATTTGATCTTGAGTTGTTTCATTGTGTTGAGACTTTGATTGGATGGAAGAAACATGATTGAAGTAGTTGATTTAACCAATTTGGTCTAATTTGTCCAATTTAAAGAAATTGAAAAATTAGGGTTCATGACCAATTCCAAATTTGGGGGTTTTCATATATGTTGTGTATTTGGATGTGTATATGATGCATATAAAGTTTCATGTTCATTGGATTACATCTTGATGTGTTTTGAGACATGAAATGACCAAATGGACAAAATGCCCACCTTGTGATGCATTCGGCCAAGAATAAAGAAAATGAGATTTTTGGTGTTTTTGGTTGTTTTGATGTTTTGAACATGCTAAGTTCATCTTAGAAATGATTTAGAATCATTCAAAATTGATTAGATCAATTTCGGACTAAAATGGACAAAATACCAAAGTAAGGGTAATTTGGTAAATTCACTTGAATATGATTTATTTGAATTTTATTTCATAATTTGATTATTGGATAATTAAATAAATATGCTTATTTAATTAATCCGAGAAAAAGTTTTGAAATCGGAAGATACGATCTTCCGCCGCTTCCGCTGCGTTACCGGATTCTGCCCCCTAAAACCCCTACAAATCCAAGTTGCACATGTTGTGGGGGGCACGGCTTGCACGAAACTCAACATGTCATTATCTGACCGGTGCGAAATCACACGCGTATAACGCAAGCGCACGTATCGTTCAAGTAGTATAAAAAATATCGATCCCACGAGATTTTTATGAGGCCAAATGATTACTAGTATCTGACGGATTGATTGATTGATTGAGTGATGACTTTAAATTTAAAAACAAGTGATTAAAATTGCGCAAAAGTAGGTTGAGGAAAATTCAAATTTATAAAACTATCTAGAGTTGTGATTTCTTCCAATATCATTTTAAAGATGAAGTGGTTATTTAATGTTTGTGTAATATATCGGTTTACTAACCTGGAACACGAAATTATACAAAAGCCTCTGTCGGTGGTTAGATGCAAATACCCAGTTTAATCCAATTGAACCATTTGTCTATGTCAACCAAATTACATGGATTCATTAAGTTTAAGTTCCAATTATAGCTACCCCCGCCCGACAGGTATATGTCTATCCTGTAAGGAAATCTATTAAAGGGTTATATATCATCAAGGAAGATCGTGGGCTATTAAGTCTAAGGCAGAAACCTACAATTCATTTGTCAAGTTTATTTTAGATTTACCAGATCAATGCGGTAAAGTAAATACTGAAAAGTAAAATTACAATAAAATAAAATGTTAGGGTTAAATGATCTACTTTTACCACTACTATTTTAACTTGTGATAACATTACCAACCAGCCATATAGGCGGTAACCTGATTAAGTTAAATTAGGTCCGACCTGCCATAAAAGCGGTATCAATATTTATCCATAAACCAGCCATATAGGCGGTAAATTACCAACCGACCAACCAGACGGTATCCATGCTTAGTCAGATTAAAACAAGTTTATAATTGATTACCAACCGACCAATATAGCGGTATCCTTGTTAAGTCAAATTTTAAATAGTGAATATATTATAATTAAGGGAGATTAATCTAAATAGCAGTAATAAAAGTTTTACCTTTCACCCTAGCAGGAGGAAGTTACCTCCTCATAGCTGAATAGTAAAAACTGAAAAAGTAAAGAAAGTAAATTATTATTACAGAAAGTAACTAAAAATTAATTACAAAACTGAAACTTAAGGAAAACTAGATACAAACTCCTTATTTACATCAGAGAATTCAGAGAGGAAAGTACATCTGAAATCAGAAGAATGAGCTGAATTTATAGGCCTCGGTGGTGGTGACGCGTCGCGACGTGCGTGATTGGCGACATGGAACGCGGAGAGCTCGACACGTGGCAATGGATAAGGTGATAAGATGATATGTGGCAGAGGCAGATGGGAGCTGAATGATTGAGCTGACATGGCAATGACGTGGCGACACGTGGCGATGGCGATTGTTGGCACCGCAGGATTGTGACACATGGCGCTCTATGATTGGATGATGATGACGTGGCGGTGACGTGGCAAAGTTGACTTGGTCTTTTGCTGACATGGCGATGACGTGGCTGACACGTGGCGACATGTGGCGATGTCGATTGTCGGCACCATATGATGATGACACGTGGCACGACACACGTTAGCAGATGGGATGTGATGTTGACACGTGGCACAACGCACGTTAGCAAAGTCAAACTTCTCAGATTCTGACACGTGTCCCCGACGCATGTTAGCATGGAGCGGCGCACGTTAGGCGTCGCGACGCCAAAGGATTACGCGTCGCGACGCGTAAAATGATGATTTTACCATTTTTGTCATTTTTCACTATTTTAGCCCTAAATCACCTCCAGAATGTCCTGAAACTTTATTTATCTATAAAATAACACAAAACACATCAAAATATTCACAAAACTCAAGAATCTATTCAAAATATTAGGTCAAATGAGTGGGAAATAGTGATACATTTACCACTCATCACACCCCCAAACCTAACATTTTGCTAGTCCTCGAGCAAAACATAAAATCATAAGAATAAAATTAAGCTAAGCCACTTTCGTAGGGATCACGGTTGCATTTAGCGTATGCAACAAGCCTTTAAACCCCTAGGTGTCCCTAGTGGACGAGTTGTAGTCTCGTGAGGGTTTACAACAATGATACCCACAAACATTTTACAAATGTAAAAAAATAGTAAAATTAATTCACACAAAAGCAAAAAGACAGGAGAAAAGATAATAAAGAAGTTAGTGACTAATCAGGTGAAACTTCTACTCCAAGTTACTAGTTGTTTTCTTTCTTTCTAAATTACTGAATAAGTAAATTCTCCGATTATATTTACTATTCTCTATATACACAGCCAACAAAATATTAATCAACTCATTTTTGCCCACAATAGTCACAAGTGCAGTTGATAAGAGAGTAATATTTTTGTCCTAAAGTTTTATCAGAATTCATACCTTTTTGTAGCAATGGAATAATTTTTCTGATTTTTCTATCTTCTTTTTGATTTTTTTTTTATTTATATACAATATCTTCCATCTATGTAGCGAGCTTTGGGCCAGTGACTCCCAAACCAGTTGGCTTTAGGGCACTAGGTGTTAAACACCCCTACAGACTTAATTACTCAGACTTCAGATATATATATTTTTACAGCATCTTTCGATCCATGTAGCGAGTGTTGGGCCAGTGACTCCCAAACTCGTTGGCTTTAGGGCACTAGGTGTTAAAATACCTTTATAGACTTAATAACTCAGATCTCAGATTTTTTTTATTTTTTTTTTATTTTCTTTACTCCATCACTTCTCATAGATGGTTCCTCCAATTAAACTAGAGCACTGAATATTACAAACTTTTCAATTATAGCTCATGTCCGTATGTTACCATGCATGTTGATAATATCTGTCAACTAAGCATATGGAGATCTATTTTAGTCAATTTTATGGAGAATTCCCAAATTAAATAATTCAAAAGGAAATAAACAAAAAAATTAACTTGTTCCGAAATAGGTTTGAGATACGTCTCAGGAGTGGAAACTCCTTACACAGTTATCTCTTACCAATTTCTCCCGATTAATCAAATTAAAAACAAAAAATATTTTTTTGATTTTTTTGTAAAAGTTTTCAATTTTTTTGTATTTTTTGAAAAATTTTGGACTTAGAATAAAAAAAAATACAAACAAGATACTAATCAACTATTCCCCACCCCCAAACATAAATGAGACATTGTCCCCAATGTTTTAAAAAGTAGAAGCTGAGTTTAGAAGTGTAGGCATTGCATTTTTGCATATCAGCCCGATGATGAGTCTCGTATGGAGACACTATCTCTTTAGTTGTGAAAGTCGCGCGAAACGGACGTTGGAAGGGTAAAATTGGAAAATGGAATTTTCGTTGGATTTAACTCGCTTGTTTCGCTTCGGGTTCGCTTGTTGGACCTCTATTTTAAAACACACCAAACCCCTTAAATCACATCTCACAAATTAAATAATTAAAACATTTAAAACACATCTCACAAATTAAATAATTAAAACATTTAAAATACATGTCACAAATTAAATTGAATTAAAAATAATTAAAATTAAATTAAATAGCTAATTAAAATCCAATCAAATTAAAATCCATTTAAACTAAATCAAATTAAAGTCGAATCCAATTATAACCAATTAAATTAAATTCACAAATTAAATTAAACTAAATCTAATTAAATTAAATTCAAAATTAAATAAATCACTCACCTAATTTAAATAATTTCTTGCCTTAAATAATTAAAATTGAACACACACATAAATTAATTGATTTCTTTCCTTTCAAATAAACCCATGCAGAAACCCTAACCCTACCATATCACTATATAAACAACAACAAACCCTAGACATCTTCCTCTCTCTCCTGACGCCCCTCTCCTCTATCACTAGCAGATATGCGGCTCATCTCTCTCTTCACACAACAAAAAAAATAACAACAAACGAAAACAAGAGCACAACTCACCTGCCTTCATCTTGCCAGGCCTTCAACCTCAACACGTAACAAACCACAAACCCACGTTAACAGCCTCATCTTCACGCAAGCACCTCACCCTTCAATGCCGCCATCAACCTTCACGCAAGCTTTCCTTCATTCAGCCTAAACCCTAGACTAACCCTCAACAACACAGCAACGACCAACTCATAACTTCAGCACATTCATCACCGACCAGCCCCTTTGACCGCATATACCCTCACGCACCTGGCCTTCACGTAAGCCTCACTAATTGCCTTCATCAGCCCTTCATAGCATTCTTCACGTACTGCCATAAGACACCTGCCCATTGACCTCGCCAACTACCCCTTTCACACCTTCATGCACCTGCCTCTCCTTTCAATTAGCGCCATACACTCACCCATAATCCTCAACCCTCACTTGCTCCTTCAATAAGCCACATAACCCTCAACGCCACACGCCATTCATCACGCCTGACCAACTTCCTTTACTTACACAGACCATTCAGCACTAACGCCACTTGCCTCACCAGCCCTCCTTCTTCTCATCAAAATCACGCCCAAACAACCACAAACCTGCCCTAAAATCACCTCAAAACAGCCCCCATAAACCCCTGAAACTGTCCAGATTTTAGCCACAAAACAGTCCCCAAAAACTGCACAAACCAGTCCCTTAATTACCCCAAAATAGCGACCAGAAAATACAACAAAAATAGCAGCGAAACGAAGTAAAAACAGTAGCCCGAACAGCAAAACAGCGAGGAAACATGTTGAGTTGGTGAACCAAAAGAGTTGTGGATCATTCACCATTCCAACGGACGTGTAACACCCTTTCGTGAGACAACAAAAGAGGTTAGACATGAGGGCACCTTCTTACTTATCTTTTTTCGTTTTATTTTATTTATTTTAAAATATTATTGCATGAGAGTCGTTTGAGGCATGATGTGATTGTTGGATGAGCGGGATGTGTGTTCCCTTTTGTGGTATATCGGATGGAAACCCGGACGTAAATTCCGTAGCCGATTCCGAATGGACGGTATTACGGTCTGCACTCGGGATACAACGCCACGTACCACTTAAGATGCACATATCTCGTCTTATCCAAATTTGTATTTGAGCATGTCATAGTTCTAGGCCGTTTATTTTTTGTTTTAAGCATGAGTTAATTTAGTCTTGTTATTTAATTTTCAAAGCATGATTGTGTTATTTAGGCATGTTGTTTCTTCATTCTTTATGCATGATGTTTCGTTTAGTTTATGTTTATGTTTAATTAGTTATTTGTTTACTTTGGTTTAATGGTTCAATATGTTCGTTGTGTTATATTGCGTGGAGTTATTTGGATGAAAGCATGTTAGATCTAAGTACCATTGAGCATGAATGTTGAATAGATTCGGTTAGTTTATTGCACAAATCATATCATCACAAGTGACATAAGTAAGGGACCATTCCGAACCCAACGGTTTGAGGTCTTCCCTTGCGAGGGGTGAGTGCGGCCTTAAATCTTTGTCCCGGTTCACACCGGGTGGCGACTCCATGTTATTTCGTACTCCCAACTAGGCCGCGAGCCTGGAACAACGTCATCAAGTTCTGTGTCCTACAGTCTGGCGACTCCACTGGGGATTTAGAGAATTGGCCCTGAAATAATGTCTTGTAATGTTTGGATTTGTGCTTTAATTAACCGTGTCTACAGTGGGTTGAAGGGGTTTAGTTAAAGGCATTGTCAGCGAGAGCCTTTGTCCGCACTCCCGTAAACCCACATATGAACCTTAGTCGTAGAACTAGTAGAAATTATTATTATTATTTTTTATGTTGATGTTTTGGACCGTCGTCATTTGGATCCAGTTGGACCTTTTGTCAAAAGATGTGAACTTGTGTGTCCTTTGACAGTTGGGCCAAAAGCTTCTAAAATATCGGTTGTCCATTTATGTTTGGGCCTCTTATCATTTGAAGTTGTTTAGCCATGTTATCGCAAAGTGTAAACATGTTGGGCCTTTTCAACTGGGACAAGTTTGCACCGCGTAATAGTGTGATTGAATACTTTAAAATGATAATGGGCCAACTAGTGTAAAAATTCTTAAATGGGCTTATATATTACATACATTGCACGTATCTCATGCATCTCATGCATACACGCATCATGTTAACCCCGTGTCTTAAAAGCCATCATAGATATCCGTTGGGTTAGAGAAGAAAAAGAAAGAGGTTTGTCAAGAGGAGTTTAACAAACATGGATAGTGGGGAAGAGGAAATCGAGAAACAGAAAACCTCACGGCAAGGATAGAAAGACCATTGGGGGGGACCTTAAAAAAAAAGAAAAAAAATAGAGAGAAAAGAAAAAGGAAAAAAAAAAAGAGAAAAAAAAAATTTTGTTTGTTTTTAGTCCTTGATAGTTAGACATAAGTCCGATAATGAAATTGATTACTTTAGGGTGAAACCTTAGAAACGATAAACCCTTGACGTGCTTTTATCTGATAATTTGAGTAATTGATCTATGTTAGACTCGTAAACACTTGATTATAGTTCTTAGCAGTGAAAACCTGAGTAGTTAGCACAGTGACTAGTGGAAGAAATTGTAGGTCGGTGAATGACCATTTGCTTAGATGTCTATCTTGATTTGCTTATGTTATGATGTGTGGTATGGTTGAAAATGAAATAAAAGTCTCTAAAGAAAAGAATAGACCGCCTATAACCGATAAGCGTGAAGCTACCCATGGGCGAGTATTAGGACCACCATGAGGAGAAATGCTACCTTAAAGGGTAGGTGTGTTGAAAAAAAAGAAAAAAAAAGTTCAAAATGAAAAGAGAAAAGAAAGAGACAAGAGAAAAAGAGAAAGAAAACCATACCACATTAAGCACAGAAAAACAACTGCAGGCATAATTGAGACATCTAGGTTGGTTTGACCCATCGATCTCGATTTTTGAAACGAAATCATTGAGTTAGCTTACCTAGGGATGAATCCGCAAAGGAACCTTTGCACACACACACTTTGAGTCTGGCTTAGATCATTTATTCAAAGACTTGGATTTGAGTTGCGTTGAATGTTTTGAAGGTTCTCTGGTTTCAATACTGAGCATTCTTTGAGGGCAATAATATGTGTAACTATTGGGACTATTTCGTAGCATGTGATATAGTATGATATGGAAGGCCCCACCATGTGGTTCATCTTGACCAAGTACAAACAGCGGAGATCAGAAAGGTAAACCAAGACTGGGGGCGACCAGTCTCTCACATCGCGAATCAGGGATATAACAAGATATTGAGTCATGAAACTAGAGAGAAGACTGAGCAATCACCAGGAGAACTGGCGGAAGACCTAACCCAACGGAATAGGAAATTCATTCATGCATGCATGCATACACGTAACATATTTTGCATTCTTTTTGTGTTTGTTTTGTTTTGTATTCACAGGTTTCAAAGAAGAAAAAGAGAAAGCGGCAAAGACAAGTCAACCAGAATCAGCAACATATGAGTAGTAGTTTTGGGGATGAGTCCCAGGGTCGAGGCCCATATCAGCAGAGTTTTGGAATAAATCCGGGAAGGAATCCTAAGGTCGAGGCCCACTTCAACATCAGTTTTGGGGATGAGTCACATGGTCGAGGCCCACATCACTATCAGTTTTGGGATGAGTCCTAGGGTTGAGGCCCATTGCATCACAAGCTACGAATGACAATCCGAGAATGGAGCAGAGTTCGAGAATGAACAAGCCAAGAATGGAAATCCAAGAATGGAGCAAGGTTCGAGAATGAACAAGCCGGGAATGGCACTCGGAGAATGGAATACAGTTCGAGAATGAACTAGCTGGGAATGGCACTCCGAGAATGGAACACAGTTCGGGAATGAACAAGCCGAGAATGACACTCCAAGAACGGAGCACAGTGCGGGAATGAACAAGCCGAGAATGGCAATCCGAGAATGGAACGCAGTTCGGGAATGGACCACATCACAGTAACAGTTCAGGAATGGACCACATCACAGTAACGGTTCGGGAATGGACCATCTCATACAGTACAGTATTAGTTTTGCCGGGTATGGCATTTTGGGGGCGAGGCCCACATCAGTGCGGTATCAGTTCTGCCGGGTATGGCATTCTGGGGGCGAGGCCCACATTGGTTTAGTATTAGTTCTGCCGGGTATGGCATTCTGGGGGGCGAGGCCCACATCAGTTCAATATCAGTTTTTCCGGGTATGGCGCTCCGGGTATGGAGACATCAGATCAGTTTGGCCAGGTATGGCACTCCGGGTATGGAGACATCAGAATCAGTCTTACCGGGTATGGTACTCTGGGGGGCGAGGCCCACATTAGCATCAGAATCGGTCTTGCCGGGTATGGCACTCTGAGGGTGAGGCCCATATTAGCATTAGTATCAACTTGGGGGCGAGGCCCACATCATTTTCGGTCTAGGGGCGAGGCCCACATCAGTGTCAGTCTGGGGGTGAGGCCCACATCAGTATCAGTCTGGGGGCGAGGCCCATATCAGTATCAATCTGGGGCGAGGCCTACATCAGTATAAGCTTGGGGATGAGTCACAGGGCGAGGCCCACACTAGTATCAGTTTGGGGCGAGGCCCACATCAGTTTAGTCTGGGGGCGAGGCCCACATCAGCATCAATCTGGGAGCGAGGCCCACATTGGTATCAGTTTGGGGCGAGGCCTACATCAGCTTCAGTCTGGGGGTGAGGCCCACATCATTTTTGGTCTGGGGGCGAGGCCCACATCAGTGTCAGTCTGGGGGCGAGGCCCACTTCAGTTTCAGTCTGGGGGCGAGGCCCATATCAGTATCAATCCGGGGCGAGGCCTACATCAGTATAAGCTTGGGGATGAGTCACAGGGCGAGGCCCACACTAGTATCAGTTTGGGGCAAGGCCCACACTAGTATCAGTTTGGGGCGAGGCCCATATAAGTTTGGGGCGAGGCCCACATCAGTGTCAGTCTGGGGGCGAGGCCCACATCAGTACCAGTTCAGGGTCGAGGACCCACTACATTATCAGTTCGAGGGCGATGTCCCTATTGTCAGCGGTGTTGGGTCGAGGTGCCCCCATTGTCGGTTGTAGTTCCGGGTCGAGGTGCCCAGGGTCGAGGTGCCCACTACATCATCAGTTCGAGGGTGAGGTCCCTATTATCAGCGGTGTTGGGTCGAGGTGCCCAGGGTTGAGGTGCCCCCGTTGTCGGTTGTAGTTCCGGTTCGAGGTGCCCAGGGTCGAGGTGCCCACTACATCATCAGTTCGAGGGCGAGGTCCCTATTGTCAGCGGTGTTGGGTCGAGGTGCCCAGGGTCGAGGTGCCCCCGTTGTCAGTTGTAGTTCCGAGTCGAGGTGCCCAGGGTCGAGGTGCACACTACATCATCGGTTCGAGGGCGAGGTCCCTATTGTTAGCGATGTTGGGTCGAGGTGCCCAGGGTCGAGGTGCCCCTGTTGTCGGTTGTAGTTCCGGGTCGAGGTGCCCACTACATCATCAGTTCGAGGGCGAGGTCCCTATTGACAGCGGTGTTGGGTCGAGGTGCCCCCGTTTTCGGTTGCAGTTTCGAGATGCGTCCCAGGGTCGAGGGCCCACTGCATCATCATCACAGTTCACATTCGGTGGTTCGGGAACAAAGACCAGAGGTCGAGGCGCCTCGCCACTATATCTATTACATCATCAAATCAGTTCGAAGTAGCAAGCAAGTCAGGTGGCAGGTGGCGAGTCAGGTAAGTAAAAATGCATTGCACGTACTTTGATAGGATTGTCATTGTCACACACTGCACAAGTCCCATCAAAGTGGGGGCGACTGTAGGCATTGCATTTTTGCATATCAGCCCGATGATGAGTCTCGTATGGAGACAATATCTCTTTAGTTGAGAAAGTCGCGCGAAACAGACGTTGGATGGGTAAAATTGGAAAATGGAATTTTCGTTGGATTTAACTCGCTTGTTTCGCTTCGGGTTCGCTTGTTGGACCTCTATTTTAAAACACACCAAACCCTTTAAATCACATCTCACAAATTAAATAATTAAAACATTTAAAACACATCTCACAAATTAAATAATTAAAACATTTAAAATACAAGTCACAAATTAAATTGAATTAAAAATAATTAAATTAAATTAAATAGCTAATTAAAATCCAATCAAATTAAAATCCATTTAAACTAAATCAAATTAAAGTCCAATCCAATTATAACCAATTAAATTAAATTCACAAATCAAATTAAACTAAATCTAATTAAATTAAATTTCAAAATTAAATAAATCACTCACCCAATTTAAATAATTTCTTGCCTTAAATAATTAAAATTAAACACACACATAAATTAATTGATTTCTTTCCTTTCAAATAAACCCATGCAGAAACCCTAGACATCTTCCTCTCTCTCCTGACGCCCCTCTCATCTATCACTAGCAGATATACGGCTCATCTCTCTCTTCACACAACAAAAAAAATAACAATAAACGAAAACAAGAGCACAACTCATTTGCCTTCATCTTGCCAGGCCTTCAACCTCAACACGTAACAAACCACAAACCCACGTTAACAGCCTCATCTTCACGCAGGCAACTCATCCTTCAACGCCGCCATCAACCTTCACGCAAGCTTTCCTTCATTCAGCCTAAACCCTAGACTAACCCTCAACAACACAGCAACGACCAACTCATAACTTCAGCACATTCATCACCGACCAGCCCCTTTGACCGCATATACCCTCACGCACCTGGCCTTCACGTAAGCCTCACTAATTGCCTTCATCAGCCCTTCATAGCCTTCTTCACGTACTGCCATAAGACACATGCCCATTGACCTCGCCACCTACCCCTTTCACACCTTCACGCACCTGCCTCTCCTTTCAATTAGCGCCACACACTCACCCATAATCCTCAACGCCACCTTGCTCCTTCAACCAGCCACATAACCCTCAACGCCACACGCCATTCATCACGCCTGACCAACCTTCCTTCACTTACACAGACCATTCCGCACTAACGCCACTTGCCTCACCAGCCCTCCTTCTGCTCATCAAAATCACGCCCAAACAGCCACAAACCTGCCCTAAAATCACCTCAAAACATCCCCCATAAACCCCTGAAACTGTCCAGATTTTAGCCACAAAACAGTCCCCAAAAACTGCACAAACCAGTCCCTTAATTACCCCAAAATAGCGACCAGAAAATACAACAAAAACAACAGCGAAACGGAGTAAAAACAGCAGCCCGAACAGAAAAACAGCGAGGAAAGACGTTGAGTTGGTGAACCAAAAGAGTTGCGAAACATTCACCCTTCCAACAGACGTGTAACGCCCTTTCGTGAGACAACAAAAGAGGTTAGACCTGAGGGCACCTTCTTACTTATATTCTTTCGTTTTATTTTATTTATTTTAAAATATTATTGCATGAGAGTCGTTTGAGGCATGATGTGATTGTTGGATGAGCGGGATGTGTGTTCCCTTTTGTGGTATATCGGATGGAAACCCGGACTTAAATTCCGTAGCCGATTCCGAATGGACGGTATTGCGGTCTGCACTCGGGATACAACGCCACGTACCACTTAAGATGCACGTATCTCGTCTCATCCAAATTTTTATTTGAGCATGTCATAGTTCTAGGCCGTTTATTTATTGTTTTAAGCATGAGTTAATTTAGTCTTGTTATTTAATTTTCAAAGCATGATTGTGTTATTTAGGCATGTTGTTTCTTCATTCTTTATGCATGATGTTTCGTTTAGTTTATGTTTATGTTTAATTAGTTATTGTTTACTTTGGTTTAACGGTTCAATATGCTCGTTGTGTTATATTGCGTGGAGTTATTTGGATGAAAGCATGTTAGATCTAAGTACCATTGAGCATGAATGTTGAATAGATTCGGTTAGTTTATTGCACAAATCATATCATCACAAGTGACATAAGTAAGGGACCAATCTGAACCCAACGGTTTGAGGTCTTCCCTTGCGAGGGGTGAGTGCGGCCTTAAATCTTTGTCCCGGTTCACACCGGGTGGCGACTCCATGTTATTTCGTACTCCCAACTAGGCCGCGAGCCTGGAACAACGTCATCAAGTTCTGTGTCCTACAAGAAGATAGTACCTGGTCAGCTGAAATTCTACATCTAAATAGGAAATTTAAAGGTTAAGATCCAGATTTATCCGACGCTTCTTACCACGATTATTCTCGGACCATTTTATCTTGGAAATGATAGGGTCAATTTGTGGTTCATAGGCTAAGATTTTTCAATTAAATCCTGGGCAGTTCTGGCAGTGAAGAGGAGTTCTTTTAAAGGTTTTGACACGAACCCATTTCTCCAGGTATCATCAAGAAATAAACAAAGAAAATCATAAAATCCATCTACGTTGAACAATCCAATTGGTTTCTGGTGTATGTTCAAGTTCGCCCAAGATAGTACTGTAAAAATCTTCTCCAACGTGCTCAAACCACCTGGCAAAGCAATAAAAGCATCAGCATGATTAATCATTTCCACCAGTCGTTCAGACATACCTAGCACGATCAGTTCTTCTCCGTTTGATGATCCTATAAGATCTGCCTCTACAATGGTTTTGGGATGATTCCCAGAACTTGACTGCCCCCATCCTATACGACCTTTGAAACGATCCACATTAGTCCAAGATTGCCTCCGTCATATACTAGGTGCATATTCTTCTCAGCTATGACTCATCCCAATTCTTGTGCTGCTGCTACGTATTGTGGCTTAGTACCAACACTAGTACCGCAAAACACACAGATGTTTTCAACTCGTCTTCTTGAAGTGGCTTCTATTTTTATCTGGATGCCTTCAAAAGTGTAATGATGAGTTGAATTTATAACACCTGAAAACGGTGAGTAAAATAATAGCACAAGTATCTGCCAAATGAAAATTATTAGTTAAACAGTAAAATAAATCGTGAAAGGTAAAAAATGTCTGGATCATGTCGGAGAAAATAAAAGAAAATAACAAAACAAATCACAATTATTAGGAAAAGACAACGAGATATAATATTTACAATAATTTACAGCTTGATTGACGTCTATGCGTCAGGGACAAGCTTCCCATCCAATTTTCTTATAAATTGGCAAACATGGTCTTTTTGAGTCAGATTCCCGAGACTTAACTGTTGTCTTTCTTTTTGGAATTGTGTATGTAATTTACGGATGGCTATATGAACATATCCACTGAGATATGTCTCAAGAGTCGAAGATATATCATCTAAAGACTCCTTACTCAAGCCATCCCTAATGAATTTAATTTTATCTTCGCGATTATCAGACACCATTCCTAACGAACGACAACGAATATTACAATTCCAGCGTGCATATTTGTAACAAACACCCATTTGCTTAGCTCTACGTTTCTTTTCATATGTGCTTCTTCCAAAACCAGGCAAATAAGAATTATAAGAATCAGAGTACTCACCTGCTAATCGAACCCGTGCTTCAATAATCCACCGAATATCAGTAGGAATACCTTTGATCATCAGTTGTCTCATTCGTTCCAAGCGAGCTTGGTAAACTTTCATAAGAGATTTTTGAGGGAGAGAAGGGAATTGCTTGTGAAGATTTGCGAGAACTTCTTCCATCGTGAAATGACTTTACCTGCAAAAATTAAACACATAAAAATAAATCACACCAGATCACAATATATACACAAATTGCATGGGTTGCCTCCATGCGAGGGCTAAGTTTAACATCGTCAGCTAGACGTGACTTCTCGAACGTTAGCCTGGATCTGAAAGTGTGACACTTTCTTTTTGTCGTTCAAATGATTCTCCCCAGTAGTGCTTGACACGCTGACTGTTAACCTTGAATGTTTCATTGGTGTTGGGATCCAGTAACTCAACAGCTCAATATGGTAAAACCTGAGTGATCACAAATGGACCTGACAATCTTGATTTCAACTTTCCAAGGAAAAGTTTCAACCGTGAATTGTACAACAACATCTGCTGCCTTAGTTCCAATTGTCTGCGCACTATTTTTCGGTCATGCCATTTCTTGGTCTTTTCTTTGTATAATCTGGCATTCTCATAAGCCTGTAGATGAAATTCCTCCAATTTGTTGAGTTGGTGAAGTCGTTTCTCTCCTGCAGCTTGTGGATCAAGATTCAACTTCTTCAATGCCCAGTACGCCTTGTATTCAATCTCAAATGGCAGATGGCATGCTTTTCCAAACACCAATCGATATGGGGACATACCAATGGGTGTCTTGTAAGCTGTTCGGTAGGCCCATAATGCATCATCCAGTTTTGTAGACCAATCCATCCTTGTTGATCCAACGGTTCTTTCCAAGATTCTTTTGATCTCTCTATTTGAAACTTCAACCTGTCCATTTGACTGTGGATGGTAGGCAGTGACAACCTTATGAGTAACTCCGTATTTGGATATGAGTGCATCGAAGTATCTGTTGTATAAATGTGAGACACCATCGCTAATGATTGCACGAGGTGTTCCAAAGCGAGTGAAAATATTCTTTTTAAGGAATTTAATCACCATTTTTGAATCGTTGGATGGCAATGCAATTTCTTCAACCCATTTGGAGACGTAGTCTACAGCAACCATTATGTATATGTTTCTGAATGATGGAACAAAGGGTCCCAAAAAAATCAATACCCAACACATCGAATATCTCCACTTCCAAAATATTGTGCAAAGGTTCTTCAGTTCTCCTCGAAATATTTCCCGTTCTCTGGCACCTGTCACATTGAAGAGCAAAAAGATAAGCATCTTTAAAAAGAGTGGGCCAGAATAAACCTGATTGTAGGACTTTGGCTGCAGTTTTATTCTCGCTGAAGTGTCCGCCATATGGTGATGAATGTTAGTGCTGCAAAACACTGTTGACTTCCTCATGTGGAACACACCGTCTCAATAATTGATCAGCACAACGTTTGAACAGGTACGACTCATCCCAAACATAGTACTTGACTTCTTTGAAGAACTTCTTTCATTGCTGAGTTGTCTATTCCAACGGCCATTTTCCTGACACTATGTAATTGATATAATCAGCATACCAAGGAGCATCATGCTGTTTTATGGCAAACAGCTGTTCATCTGGAAAAGTTTCTTTGATTGTCAGTTCTTTGCCAGCTGTTTCTCCATTCTCAAGCCTCGATAAATGATCTGCCACCTTATTTTCTGTCCATTTCCTGTCTCTGATCTCCATGTCAAATTCTTGCAGAAGAAGTATCCAACAGATCAATCTGGGTTTGGCATTTTTCTTCGTGATCAAGTATTTGATTGCTGAATGATCTGTGTAGACCACCACTTTGGGACCCAACAGATAGGAGCAGAATTTGTCAAAAGCGTACACAACTGCGAGCAACTCCTTTTCAGTGGTTGTGTAGTTGATTTGAGCTTCATTCAAAGTTCTACTGGAGTAGTAAATGATGTGGAAAATCTTTGCTTTGTGTTGTCCCAAAATTGCACCTACAGTAAAATCACTAGCATCACACATTACCTCAAATGGAAGGGTCCAGTCTGATGCTACTATGATGGGGGCAGATACCAGCTTCTGTTTTAAGATCTCAAAAGCTTCGTGGCATTCTTTGGTGAAGTTGAAAGGCACATCTTTCTCTAGAAGATTGCATAGAGGTTTAGCAATCTTTGAGAAGTCTTTGATAAATCTCCTGTAAAAACCTACGTGACCAAGAAAACTCCGAATCCCTTTGATAGATGTTGGTGGAGGTAGTTTTTCAATTGTTTCAATCTTTGCTTTGTCTACCTCGATTCCCTTTTGTGAGATCTGATGTCCAAGAACAATGCATTCCTGCACCATGAAGTGGCATTTCTCCCAGTTGAGTACCAGGTTGGTATCTTCACATCTTTGTAATACATGTTCCAGATTTTGCAAGCAGTGGTCAAAAGAGTCTCCAAACACAGAGAAGTCATCCATAAACACCTCCATACTCTGTTCCAGCATGTCTGATAAGATAGCCATCATGCAACGCTGAAATGTGGCAGGGGCATTACATAATCCAAATGGCATCATGCGGAATGCAAAAGTACCATACAGACATGTAAAAATGGTTTTCTCCTGATCTTCTGGGGTGATAGAAATCTGATTGTACCCCGAATATCCATCCAGAAAATAATAGAACTCATGTCCCGCTAGTCTGTCTAGCATCTGATCAATGAATGGCAGCAGAAAATGGTTTTTCCTTGTTGATTTGTTCAGCTTCCGGTAGTCCATACAAACTCTCCACCCAGTCACAGTTCTTGTTGGAATCAGTTCGTTCTTTTCATTTGTGACTACAATTATTCCTCTTTTCTTTGGTACACACTGCATAGGACTCACCCAAGTGCTGTCTGAGATGGGTTAAATAATGTCAGCATCCAACCATTTGATGATTTCTTTCTTCACGACTTCCTTCATGATTGGATTGAGTCTTCGTTGATGCATCACTGTGGGTTTGTACTCATCATTCATCAGAATCTTGTGCATGTAAAATGATGGACTAATGCCTCGAATGTCTGTTATAGTCCAGCTAATGGCTCTTTTGTGTTCTCGTAACACTCTAAGCAACTTTTCTTCATGCTCCAATGTTAGCGAAGAAGAAATAATCACAGGTAATTCAGAAAAGTTTCCAAGAAATGCATACCTGAGATGGCTCGGAAGTAACTTCAGCTCCAGCTGTGGTGGTTCTTCAATCGAAGGCTTGATTCGATCTTTCTTTGGAAATTCCAGGCTTTCCACTTGTAGTGTCACTTTGAAACGAATGGCTTGTCAAGATAGTTGATACATTCCAAAATTTCAGCATCTAGCTCGCTGTCAGTCATGTTGGTGATGCAAGCTTCAAGTTTGTCCGTGGGAGTTGTATCAGTATCCTGAACGATACTATCAACAACATCAATTCTGAAACATTCTTCTTCATTTTCATCACTCGGGATTTTCATGGCTTTGAAAACATTAAAGGTAACTTATTGGTCTTGAACTTTCATGGTTAGTTCTCATTTTTGTACATCAATAGCATTCGCCATGTCGCCAAGAATGGTCTTCCAAGGATGATAGGTGATGAATGGTAAATTTATCACTATTTCCCACTCATTTAACCTAATATTTTGTATAGTTTCTTGAGTTTTGTGAATATTTTGATGTGTTTTATGGATAAATAAAGTTTCAGGACATTCTGGAGGTGATTTGGAGCAAAACAGTGAAAATTGGAAAAAAATGGCATTTTTGTAATTTGTCCGCGTCGCGACGCGCAAGCCCTTGGTGTCGCGACGCCTAACGTGCGCCGGGTCCACAAGTCAGATTCTGAGAAAATTTGACTTTGCTAACGTGTGTCGTGCCACGTGTCACCATCACATCCGATCTACTAACGTGCGCCGTGTCATGTGTCATCATCCTACGGTGCCGACAGTCGCCATCACCACGTGTCACTCCACGTCATTGCCACATCATCATCCACATCACCTGTTGACCAATTCAAAGTGCCATGTGGCTGCCACGTCATCATCAACCAATCACAACGTGCCACGTGTCGCAATTTTATGGTGCCGACAGTCACTTTCGCCATGTGTCGCCACGTCAGCATCAATCATTGACTCACTTATCCCTATCTGACACGTGGCAGATAAGAATCTGAACCGACAAATCATAAGCTGCCACGTGTCACAATAATTGAGCTCTCAGCCGCCTTGCCATGTGTCGCCTTATCTCCTTATCCAGAATCGCCACGTGTCAAGCCCTCAGCATGCCACGTCAAAAGAAGCTGGTGTCGCGACGCCAAAGGCCTTGGCGTCCCGACGCCCAAAGCCTACCGAGGCCTATAAATTCAGCTCGATGTTTCAGTTTCAAATGTACCATTCTCTCTGAATTCTCTGATGTAAATATGGAGTTTTCTATCTAGTTTTTTTTAGTTTTTAGTTTTGTAATTAATTTTAATTACGTTCTGTAATAATATTAATTTACTTTATTACTTTTTACAGTTTTTACTATTCACCATGAGGAGGTAACTTCCCCTGCTAGGGTGAAAGGTAATTCTTTTACTATTTCTATTTAGATTAATCTCCCTTAAATATAATATATCCCATATTTAAAATATTGACTTACTAAGGATACCGTCAGATTGGTCGGTTGGTAATTAAATTTTCTTACCGCCTATATGGCAGGTTTATTTTGTTTCCGCCTTTATGGCTGGTTGGACTTAATTTGACTTAATCAGGTTACCGCCTATATGGCTGGTTGGTTAAATAATCACAAGTTAATATATTATATTAAGGGAGATATATAAATAATAATTAGTAAAAGTTGATCATTTTACCTTAGCATGTTATTTTATTGTAATTTACTTTTCAGTTTTTACTTTATGTCTTTTACTTTTCAGCATTTTTACTTTATGTCTTTTACTTTTAAGTTTTTACTAGCCCTAGTTATGTGTTAGTTATCTGGGGTTGTGATGAATTCTAATATCACCGGTTTATAAGGGGTTATTTTATAGTTTGGGTAATTTAAAGGTTTACTTATTAAGTCTTAAGCTTAATGCTTCTTGTTGTCTGATCACCAATAAGATTGATGTGGTAAATCTAAAATGAACTAGACATAGGGATTTTAGGTTTCAGCCTTAGACTTAATAGCCCACGATCTTTCTTGAGGATAGATAACCCTTTAATAGATTTCCTTACAGGATAGACATATACCTGTCGGGCGGGGGTAACCATAATTGGAACTTCAACTTAATGAATCCAGATAATTTGGTTGACATAGACATATGGTTCAATTGGGTTAAACTGGGTATTTGCGTCTGACCATCGACAGAGGCTTTCGCATAATTTCGTGTTCCAGGTTAGTAAACCGATTTATTACACAAACATAAAATAATCACTTCATCTTTTAAAAGATATTAGAAAGATTCACAACCCTAGATCTTTGTGTCTTTTGTTATTTTTCTTAGTATTTTCTTTTGTCTTTTTATTTATTTAGCAAATCTACAATCAACCAAATCAATCAAGCAATCATTTCTCTCCCTCAATTAGATATATGTAAATAAATAGTATCAATAATTAATAACAACAGTAGGAATTAAGTCCTCGTGGGATCGATATTTTTATACTACTTGAACGATACGTACGCTTGCGTTATACGTGTGTGTTTACGCCGGTCAAGTTTTTGGCGCCGTTGCCGGGGACTTATTTTTCTTGAGTTATTAATTTTAAAGCTATCTAATTTACTTGTATCTAATTTTCTTTATTTTTATCTGTAATTTTTATTTCTTTCTTTTGTTTTCAGGTGATTGAAAAATGGAACATTATTGGGAGATTGAAAGATTTCGAGCTTTACTAGAAGAAGATACACCCCAAATCTGGGAGCAACAGTCCGGTTTTCTGAGGCCTGTTGTTCAGCCCAACAACTATCACTGGATGTCAGAATCAAACAATTCTACATTTGCTCAACAGAACGAAATGGGGAGATGTGTAATATGTGATGGTAACCACCCGAGCGATCAATGTATATACCTTTCAGAGTGGCAGAATTATCAGAATCATTCAAGGTACGAAGAACCATCATATTTTCCATCTTATCCACCATCCATCTACAATCTTCATCAAGAACCAGAACCATCAGAGGAAGATCAGTTGATTCACATGCTCAAAGATTGGTTCGAGGAACGGGAAGCTCAATTTGATGCACAAATTCAGAGTCAAGCGGCGTCTATACAGAGGATGACAGATCAAGTTAGGTAATTAACAGATAACCTGAATCACATATCTCACGGAGAAAATTCAAATACTACTGAAGAAGCCTTCGAATATCCTGAGATTCATCATGACATCATAATAGAGGACGAGGCTGAGCAGTATCAAGAATCGGAGGTATCAATTCAGGAGCCTGAACCAACAAAATCTCAGTTTGTTTTTATTATTCTGACTCTGACGAGGATGAAGAAGCTTAGCTATTTGTACCAACTGCACCAACAAAGGAGGATGAAACTTTTCAACTTCAAAATGAAGATCTTGGAGAATGCTTTGCACAAATGGTTGAAGAAGATCTATCTGAGCCAATCACATCAGCCTCAGAGGATGAAGACCTAATTCCAGACACATCTTTACATCCTCACGTTGATACTTCTGGAGCATGCATTTCACAGATGACATATGAAGAATTGAATACAGAAATTTTAAAATTCATCTGTGAAGAAAATGTGGAGCAAGAAACATAGCAAATGGATGAGCAAATGTCTGAACTTATTAAAGATCCAGAGCATTCAGAAGAAACATCACTGTTTTGGGGAGTACAATTTAGAGATATCACCCGGAAGCTTGATAGAATGGAACTTCCATTCCAAGTCAAGCACCATACGAGACCTCCTGATTTTCTTTCTTTCTTTTCAGGAACCATTGGAGCGACAATGTTTAAGAAGGTGGCACGAGCACTGAATATGACAAAATTCTTTTTGCCTCTTTACCGTTAGAAGAGACCCTTCAAAAGCAACGCTCATGGGATTGTCTTTAATCGGACATCCAAAAAGACGCTGAAACCTCATTGACATATGGATTTCAGTCACGTCTGGCTGAAGACGAAAAATTTAGCGCTAGCAGGGAGGCAACCCATGCAATTTGTTGTAATTTCTGTTTTCATATTTTGTGTATACATGTTATAGAGTTTTTAATTTTGTGTGTTATTTTGTAGGGAAAAGCACAAACGGAGCATTTAAGGAAGAATGGTGTTTGGCAATAACAAAGAGGAGAGCTAATTCATTAGAGATGGCTGAGTAAAGAATGAAATCTTGAGACGCATCCTAATGAATTTATATACCAAACGACTGGCGTATTGCGTACACAATTCTGTTGCCTTAATTATTGCTTTGATTTACTTTTCTGTTGTAATTATCTTTATTTTCATAGACAGGATCTAGACTTTTTGACCTTTCATGATTTCTTTTATTGTTTAGCTAACAATTGTCCTTTGGAAGATACTAGTGCTATTATTACTCACCCTTTTCAGTTATTATAAATTCAGCCCGTCATTGAACTTTTGATGGCATTCAGATTTGAGAAAGAAACATATAAAAATGGAAGTCACTTCAAGAAGACGAGTTGAAAACATCTGTGTGTTTTGCGGTACTAGTGTTGGTACTATGCCACAATACGTAGAGGCAGCACAGAAATTGGGTCGAGTCTTAGCTGCAAGGAATATGCACTTAGTATATGGCGGAGGCAATCTTGGACTAATGGGGATCGTTTCAAAGGCCGTACAGGAAGGAGGCAGTCACGTTTTGGGAATCATCCCAAAACCCTTGGCAGAGGCAAATCTTATTGGATCATCAAACGGAGATGAACTGATCGTGCCAGGTATGTCTGAACGATTGGTAGAAATGATTAACCGTGCTGATGCTTTTATCGCTTTGCCAGGTGGCTTGGGCACATTGGAGGAAATTCTTATAGTACTATCTTGGGCGAACCTGAACATACACCAGAAACCAATTGGGCTGTTTAACGTTGATGGATTTTATGATTTTCTTTGTGTGTTTCTTGATGATGCCCGGAAAAATGGGTTCGTGTCAAAACCTTTGAAAGAACTACTCTTTACTGCCAGAACTGCTCCGGATCTAATTGACCAACTCTTAGCCTATGAACCACAAGTTGACCCTATCCTTTCAAAGATAAATTGGTCCGAGGACGATCGTGGTAAGAGGCGTCGGATTAATCTGGATCTTAACCTTTAACTTTTCGTGTAAAATTTCAGCTAACCAGGTATTATCTTCTAAACTCTTCTTCTACTGTTTAAGACATTGGGGACAATGTCTCATTTAGGTTTGGAGGAGGGAATTAGTTGATCAGTACCTTGTTTTTAGTTTGTGAGTTATTTTTATTTTTAGTCCAAAATTTTTCGAAAAATACAAAAAAAATTGAAAATTTTTCAAAAATTACAAAAATATTTTGTGTTTTTGTGTTTTATTTTGACTAAAAAGGTGAAATTGGTAAGAGATAGCTGAGTAAGGAGTTTCCACTCCTGAGACGTATCTCAAACCTATTTCGGAACAAGTTAATTTTTATTTATTTCATTTTGAATTATTTAATTTGTAAATTCTCCATAAAATTAACTAAAATGGATCTTCATATGCTCAGTTGACAAGTATTATCAACATGCATAGTAACATACGGACATGAACTGTAATTGAAAAGTTTGTAATATTCAGTGCTCTAGTTTAATTGGAGGAAGCATCTCAAAAAGTGATGGAGTAAAAAAAAAAAACATCTGAGATCAGAGTTATTAAGTCTGTAAGGGTGTTTTAACACCTAGTGCCCTAAAATCAACTGGTTTGGGAGTCATTGGCCCAAAACTCGCTACATGGATCAAAGATGCTGCAAAAATATATATATCTGAAGTCTGAGTAATTAAGTCCGTAGGGGTGTCTTAACACCTGGTGCCCTAAAGCCAACTGGTTTGGGAGCCACCGACCCAACACTCGTTACATAGACGGAAGGTATTGTATATAAATAAAAAATCAAAAAAAAAATCAAAGAAAAAATCAGAAAAAATGAGAAAAATTATTCCACTGCTACAAAAAGGTGTGAATTTCGATAAAACTTTAGGACAAAAATATTACTCTCTTATCAACTGCACTTATGACTGTTGTGGGCAAAAATGAGTTGTTTAATATTTTGTTGGCTGTGTATATGGAGAATGGTAAAAATGATCAGAGAATTTACTTATTCAGTAATTTAGAAAGAAACAAAACAACTAGTAACTTGGAGTAGAAATTTCACATGATTAGTCACTAACTTCTTTATTCTCTTTTCGCTTTTGTGTGCATTAGTTTCACTACCTTTCTACTTTTGTAAAATATTTGTGGGTATCATTACTGTAAACCCTCACGAGACTACAACTCGTCTACTAGAGACATCTAAGGGTTTAAAGGCTTGTTGCATATGCTAAATACAACCGTGATCCCTACGAAAGTGGCTTAGTTAAATTTTATTTTATTATGTTATTTTATTTTATGTTTTGCTCGAGGACTAGCAAAATGTTAGGTTTGGGGGTGTGATGAGTGGTAAATTTATCACTATTTCCCACTGATTTAACCTAATATTTTGTATAGTTTCTTGAGTTTTGTGAATATTTTGATGTGTTTTGTGGATAAATAAAGTTTCAGGACATTCTGGAGGTGATTTGGAGCAAAACAGTGAAAATTGGAAAAAAATGGTATTTTTGTAATTTGTCCGCGTCGCGACGCGCAAGCCCTTGGCGTCGCGACGCCTAACGTACGCCGGGTCCACAAGTCAGATTCTGAGAAAATTTGACTTTGCTAACGTGCGCCGTGCCACGTGTCACCATCACATCCGATCTGCTAACGTGCGCCGTGTCACGTGTCATCATCCTACGGTGCCGACAGTCGCCATCGCCACATGTCACTCCACGTCATCATCCACATCACCTGTTGACCAAGTCAAAGTGCCATGTGGCTGTCACGTCATCATCAACCAATCACAGCGTGCCACGTGTCGCAATTCTATGGTGCCGACATTCACTTTCGCCACGTGTCGCCACGTCAGCGCCAAGTCAGCATCAATCATTGACTCACTTATCCCTATCTGACACGTGCCAGATTAGAATCTGAACCGACCAATCAGAAGCCGCCACGTGTCACAATAATTGAGCTCTCAGCCGCCTTGCCACGTGTCGCCTTATCTCCTTATCCAGAATCGCCACGTGTCAAGCCCTCAGCATGCCACGTCAAAAGAAGCTGGCATCGCGACGCCAAAGGCCTTGGCGTCGGGACGCCCAGAGCCTACCGATGCCTATAAATTCAGCTCGATGTTTCAGTTTCAAATGTACCATTCTCTCTGAATTCTCTGATGTAAATAGGGAGTTTTCTATCTAGTTTCTTTTAGTTTTTAGTTTTGTAATTAATTTTAATTACGTTCTGTAATAATATTAATTTACTTTCTTACTTTTTACAGTTTTTACTATTCACCATGATGAGGTAACTTCCCCCTGCTAGGGTGAAAAGTAATTCTTTTACTATTGCTATTTAGATTAATCTCCCTTAAATATAATATATTCACTATTTAAAATATTGACTTAATAAGGATACCGCCAGACTGGTCGGTTGGTAATTAAATTTTCTTACCGCCTATATGGTAGGTTTATTTTGGTTCCGCCTTTATGACTGGTTGGACTTAATTTGACTTAATCAGGTTACCGCCTATATGGCTGGTTGGTTAAATAATCACAAGTTAATATATTATATTAAGGGAGATATCTAAATAATAATTAGTAAAAGTTGATCCTTTTACCTTAGCATTTTATTTTATTCTAATTTACTTTTCAGTTTTTACTTTATGTCTTTTTCTTTTCAGCATTTTTACTTTATGTCTTTTACTTTTAAGTTTTTACTAACCCTAGTTATGTGTTAGTTATCTGGGGTTGTGATGAATTCTAATATCACCGATTTATAAGGGGTTATTTTATAGTTTGGGTAATTTAAAGGTTTACTTATTAAGTCTTAAGCTTAATGCTTCTTGTTGTCTGATCACCAATAAGATTGATGTGGTAAATCTAAAATGAACTAGACATAGGGATTTTAGGTTTCAGCCTTAGACTTAATAGCTCACGATCTTCCTTGAGGATAGATAACCCTTTAATAAATTTCCTTACATGATCGACATATACCTGTTGGGCGGGGGTAGCCATAATTGGAACTTAAACTTAATGAATCCAGATAATTTGGTTGACATAGACATATGGTTCAATTGGGTTAAACTGGGTATTTGCGTCTGACCATCGACAGAGGCTTTCGCATAATTTCGTGTTCCAGGTTAGTAAACTGATTTATTACACAAACATAAAATAATCACTTCATCTTTTAAAAGATATTAGAAAGATTCACAACCCTAGATCTTTGTGTCTTTTGTTATTTTTCTTAGTATTTTCTTTTGTCTTTTTATTTATTTATCAAATCTACAATCAACCAAATCAATCAAGCAATCATTCTCTTCTCCCTCAATTAGATATCTGTAAATAAATAGTATCAATAATTAATAACAACAGTAGGAATTAAATCATCGTGGGATCGATATTTTTATACTACTTGAACGATATGTACGCTTGCGTTATACGTGTCTGTTTACGCCGGTTAATAGGTACATATTTGTCTTCTTCCATGTCAAGGATAATGAAATCTGCTGGGAGAATGAGTTTGTCGACTTTGACCAGCACATCTTCAACAACACCTCTTGGAAATGCGAGCGTTCGATCAGCAAGTTGGAGAGATACTGAGGTAGGCATTGTTTCTCCAATTTGTAGTTTCCTGTAAATAGAAAAAGGTATCAAATTAACACTTGCACCTAAGTCACATAAATGTTGGATAATATGACCCATAGCGTCACTATTTGTACAGATCATAGTGTTGTTGTACAAATTAACTATGTGACAAGGAAATTGCACTCTCATCATTTGTGATTAGATCACCTTAGATATATAAATGAGGAGAGGTCCATATGATTAGTTCCTGGGTTGAGATGATATGAGACAGTATCAGTCCACGAAGGATTAATCATTAAATATCCCTAGTCGTAGTATTTTCGAGACTGGACATCGATAATGCGGAATAGGCTAGTATTGCACTTGTGCGCGTTGTGAGGGCACAACAACATAGTTCTCATATATTTGGGTATTGGATACTCATGTAAGTGCGATAGGAGGTTGTGTTTCACCGATGGTACGGGAAACAGCTTCGCTCTGGATAGACCCCTCGGAATCCCATTGGTATTATGACTATGTGTCTATGGGAGTCCGACATCAGGGTAGGTGTGTATAGTCTTAACCTGAGACTTACATCGCTAATACTTGCGATAATCGGTAGACTTTGGTCTTGGTGGTACAGGGATTTAACCGGTTCTACGTACACCACTTCTGGGTTTATCAGAGAGTCGTAGTGTATTGGGTTGTGATGTCAAGATGGAAGTGTCACTTCAGTCATAGTGGAGATGATGTCACGCAGGATACGGTATTAGTGCTCTTAAGTGCTGGCCGGCCATCGGGATATTATGACAAGGTCATGTATATCCGATTATAGAGACTAGTTACCAGACATCCGACATGTGCTTCGGACGGGGCAGACACTTATCCAGCCCCAGCCCTAGCACGTGACTATCTGATACTGGACCGATATACACAATACTTGGTATACTACGCTTGATATAGATCTTAAATATTCTTATAAGAATATGTCTGGAGAATTGGGAAGACTTGGTGCTTTGCTAGGAGTCGACCTTGTCTCGTAAATCGGTAGAACGTAGTACTTGGTACGTACATGATTCGGATACTCCGACGACCGTATTTACTGCCAACATATCCGGGGATCTCATGGGTCGCTTCCCGATAATCCACCGATGACGTATGACTCGCACTCTTAAATAATCTGGGATTATATATTAGAGAGAGAAAATTAATCTAGGATTAATTACGGAGATATTTTATCTAGGATAAAATATCGTCTAGAGAGAGATAATGATTAATTTGGAATTAATCGGTAAATTAATATATTCGATATATTAAATGAAATTAGATTTCGACGCGGAATTAAAATTAGATTTTAATTCGGGCGAACGAATTAATTTTGGATTATTCGTTAGCGACGTGAATAGTGAATTCGCTAGGCGTAATCATTTAATTACGACACGACGGAAAGTTCGCTAATTGAGAATTAGCGAACCCGAGCCCGAGTGTGATTGTGAGCGCATTCGTATTTCGAATTCGAGTACGGCAACGCAAGTCACATCAAGCGTCAAATCATTCGTCACGTCAAGCGTCAAATCAAAAGTCACTTTGAGTGAAGTGATTGATTGATTGATTGATGTGATTGATTGAATGATGGAAAGACACACATCAAGTCACTTTATTAAAGTGACAATGAATAGTTGATGTTAGTAGGTGTAATAGTGTTTGGAGGGAAAAGCATTTACTTTTGGTTTTATTTAATCAATTAAGTAATTGGTTTTATTATTTTTCTTGGAAAAATATATAAAGGCTTTTTTGGAAAAAGCTTAACCAACCTATTACACAACTTTCTTCTCTCTCTTTTCTCTCTTCAAACTCACGCCCAAAGCAACATTTGTTTACTGGTTTTTCAAGCCAAAATGGCGTGAACAAAGGGAGCCAAGAGTTGGGTTTTCATGGTGAAAATCCAAGTGCTAGCACACTACGAGACTTGCGAAGGTGGTAGGGAGGTTCACCCATGAGTCGGGATTCGTTTGACGCAATCTTGGAGCTCATTTCCTTGGATCAAAATCTAATTTTGTGGGCTGTGAACTGCACAGCAGTGGCGCCAAACCAGTGAGCATTTTGGGCTTTGTTCGTCTTCAAATCGTCTCAACCGATCGATGTGAGTATTCCGCTACCTCCGTTGATGTGTTCACACATGTATTTCATTGCTTGTTTGATCTTGGGACCTAGATATAAACCTAACAATAAAGCCTTACCGATGTAGTGTTATCCAATGGTGTATGAGACAGTGAAACTGCTAGGATCTTTCAACTTCGGGGGAAGTTTCCTCTGAATGATGGCACTGCACTCTTCCGTCAATGCTACTGTCTCGTAATCTCCCAATATCCATTTTCGTGAAAGAATGGCTTTCATGAATTTGACGTAGCTGGGCATTTCTTCTAAGGCTTCTGCGAATGGAATGTTGATATGCAGCTTTTTGAACACCTCAAGGAATCGAGCAAATTGCTTGTCCAGCTTGTTTTTCTGAAGTCGTTGTGGAAAATGTGGAGGTAGAGTGATTTGATCTTTTTCCTTTGCTTCTTTTTCCTTTGCTTCTTTTTCCTCTGTTTCTTTTGGAATTTCTTCAATAGATGCCTTGATTCCAACATCTTTGTTGATCTCAGTGTTGATTTTCAAGGTAATGGCTTGACATTGTTCCTTCCCTCGGCTCCTTGGATTTGGTTCTGTATTGCTGGGAAGATTCCATGCCGGTCTGTAATTCTGAGCATTGGCCAGTTGTCCAATTTGATTCTCCAGTGCTTTGATAGAGGCAGATTGGCTCTGAAACATAGCATCATATTTTTTTTAACTAATTCAGCACTTCCGCTATTCCTGGTTCATTTGCCTGCTCATGGCCTTTGTTATGTTGCTGTTGGAATCCGGGTGGTGGATAATTCTTTTGCCCTGAATTGTTGCTCCATGAGAAATTTGGATGATTCCTCCACCCTGGGTTGTAGGTGTTGGAATATGGATTGTTCCCATGTCTGTTGAAATTGTTGACATAATTCACCGTTTCTTCAAGTTGGTTTGGTTCTGGTGCTCCTCCATATGGTGAACTTGTGGCTCCAGTGGTAAGTGTCTCCATGAATTTGCATATCTGATCCAGCTTGGCGTTGACTGCTGTATTGGCTCCAACTTCATAAATTCATGCAATTCTTTGGATCATGCTCCTTTCTGTTGGCCACAAGGAATTATTGTTGGCCATTTCTTCGATTAGGTCCCAGACTCGATCTTCTCCTTTTGCCATCAAAGCTCCTCCAGCAGCAGCATCAATTATGGTTCTCATCAGTCCAGAAAGTCCATTATAGAAAGTTTGGACTTGAAGCCATTTTGGAATCCCATGGTGAGGACATTTTCGGAGCAAATCTTTGTACCTTTCCCAAGCTTCGTATAGAGTTTCCGAGTCAAGTTGTACAAAGGATGTGATGTCATTTCTCAGCTTTCCAGTTATGACTGGTGGAAATTACTTTGCAAGAAATTTGGTGGCTAAAGTGTTCCAAGTTGTGATGGAACCTGCTGGTAGTGAATGTAGCCAAGCTTTAGCTCTGTCTTTCAAGGAGTATGGAAAAACCTGTAGTCTCATAGTTTCTTCAGCTTCTCGGTTGTAATTGAAAGTGCCGCAAACTTCCAGGAAGTTACTGATGTGGGTATTAGGATCTTCAGTTGCTTTCCCCCCAAACTGCATTGACCGTTGAATCATCTGAATGCATGTTTTGATGTCACACGCATTTGCTGGTAAAGGAGGAAGTACAATACAGGAAATGAAGCCGTCGACCACCGGAATGGTTATGTCTCGAATGGGTATTGGTGGTGCAACTTCCAAAGGTTCAGGTTCCATGTTGACTAAAGCTTCTTGGCTTTCTTACCTTTCCCTTCTCATCTGTCTTATGGTTCTTTCAATTTCTGGGTCAAGCGGTCGGAGTTCAAAGCTTATGGTTCGTCTCATGTAGATTCTGAAAACCTGAAACACAAGAAAACAAAAACAATAAATAAAAAGAAATTAGAAACAAGTAAAGGTATCTAACCTCAAAACTAATAGTGAAAGATAAATAAGTCCCCGGCAACGGCGCCAAAAACTTGACCGGTGTGAAATCACACGCGTATAACCCAAGCGCACGTATCGTTCAAGTAGTATAAAAAGTATCGATCCCACGAAGACTTAAAACCTAAGCTATTAATTTTTATGAGGCCAAATGATTACTAGTATCTAACATATTGATTGATTGATTGGGTGATGACTTTAAATTTAAAAACAAGTGATTAAAATTGCGCAAGAGTAAGTTGAGGAAAATTCAAATTTATAAAACTATCCAGGGTTGTGATTTCTTCCAATATCATTTTAAAGATGAAGTGGTTATTCAATGTTTGTGTAATATATCGGTTTACTAACCTGGAACACGAAATTATGCAAAAGCCTCTATCGATGGTCAGATGCAAATACCCAGTTTAATCCAATTGAACCATATGTCTATGTCAACCAAATTACCTGAATTCATTAAGTTTAAGTTCCAATTATGGCTACCCCTGCCCGACAGGTATATGTCTATCCTGTAAGGAAATCTATTAAAGAGTTATTTATCCTCAAGGAAGATCGTGAGCTATTAAGTCTAAGGCTGAAACCTACAATTCCTTTGTCAAGTTTATTTTAGATTTACCAGATCATTCTTATTAATGGCCAGTTAACAAGACGCATTAAGCTTAAGACTTAATAAGTAAACCTTTAAATTACCCAAACTATAAAATAACCCCTTATAAACCGGTGATATTAAAATTCATCACAACCCCAGATAACTAACTTAGCTACGACACATATCTAAGGCTAGTAAAAACTTAAAAATAAAAGACATAAAGTAAAATATTGAAAAGTAAATGCGGTAAAGTAAATACTGAAAAGCAAAATTACAATAAAATAAAATGTTAGGGTTAAAGGATCTACTTTTACCACTACTATTTTAGATATCTCCCTTAATATAATATATTAACTTGTGATAACATTACCAACCAGCCATATAGGCGGTAACCTGATTAAGTCAAATTAAGTCCGACCTGCCATAAAGACGGTATCAATATTTCTCCATAAACCAGCCATATAGGCGGTAAATTACCAACCGACCAACCAGGCGGTATCCATGCTTAGTCAGATTAAAACCAATTTATAATTGATTACCAACCGACCAATATAGTGGTTTTCTTGTTAAGTCAAATTTTAAATAGTAAATATATTATAATTAAGGGAGATTAATCTAAATAGCAGTAATAAAAGTTGTACCTTTCACCCTAGCAGGAGGAAGTTACCTCCTCATAGCTGAATAGTAAAAACTGAAAAAGTAAATAAAGTAAATTATTATTACAGAAAGTAACTAAAAATTAATTACAAAACTGAAATTTAAGGAAAACTAGATACAAACTCCTTATTTACATCAGAGAATTCAGAGAGGAATGTACATCTGAAATCAGAAGAATGAGCTGAATTTATAGGCCTCGGTGGTGGTGAGGTATCACGACGTGCAGCTCGCGTCGCGACGCACGTGATTGACGACGTGGAACACATATAGCTCGACACGTGGCAATGGATAAGGTGATAAGATGACACGTGGCAGAGGCGGATGAGAGCTGAATGATTGAGCTGACATGGCAATGACGTGGCGACACATGGTGATGGCGATTGTCGGCACCGTAGGATTGTGACACGTGGTGCGCTATGATTGGCTGATGATGACGTGGCGGTGACCTGGAAAAGTTGACTCGGTCTTCTGCTGACATGGCGATGACATGGCTGACACATGGGGTGACACATGGCGACACGTGGCGATGGTGATTGTCGGCACCATATGATGATGACACATGGCACGGCGCACGTTAGTTGATGGGCTGTGATGTTGACACGTGGCACATCGCACGTTACCAAAATCAAACTTCTCAAATTCTGACACGTGTCCCCGGCGCATGTTAGCATGGAGCGGCGTACGTTAGGGGTCGCGATGCCAAAGGATTGCGCGTCGCGACGCGCAAAATGATGATTTTGCCTTTTTTGTCCTTTTTCCCTATTTTAGCCCCAAATCACATCTAGAATGTCCTGAAACTTTATTTATCTACAAAATAACATAAAACACATCAAAATATTGGTAAAACTCAAGAATCTATTCAAAATATTAGGTCAAATGAGTGGAAAATAGTGATACATTTACCACTCATCATTATCTCAGACAGCTCAGGAAATACATGACAAATGGCTGCTGATGGAGCCCGACCCGAGAAGGTTCCAGGTAGAAAAGAAGGACATCATAGCTAATTGTGTGCATCCCAATACAATGGGACATGACACCGAGGCATGTAGAGACATGCTGGAGCATATTGAGGATCTGGTGAGGAATGACTACCTTAATGAATGTATCGATCATGAGGCCATGAGAGCTAGGCAACACAGGTAACAGAGGTCATCGGGCTAGGTGTCTATCAATTATAGCAGCTGGGCGACGCCCGACTAATGAAATTTTGAAAAGGCAAAAATGTCAAGCTTTTTATAGTAGATAGAGTCTCTCTTAAAATGACCCGCAAAGAGTTGATGATGGACGGTAGATCTCTGAAATACAAGTAAATTTTTCCAATTTTTAATAAGCTACTCACACTTTTACACGTTAGTTGTTTATTTGAATGGGAAAGACTTGCTTGATATTTTTTGGAAATACCCGAGATCACCATCAGCAAAAGGTGCAAGGCAAAAATGTGAAAAATGTGCACCCTTGTGGCACATCAATCACTGGTGAAATTATCAAACACCTCGGGCTGGAATGCTAGTATCCAATGACTTGTAACTTCGAAGACATTGAAGACCTGCATGGCGTTTGACATCTCAGGGCAACCATAACACGCTCAGCGAGGGGACCGACGTGGCGTTTAACCCCCCAAGGTTACCATAACACGTATGGAATGAAGACAACTTTGAGGTACCATGACAGCCTCAGGTTTTCATAGCATGGGGATGGATAATTCCCTCATGGCATTAGCCTCCCATAGAGAGAATGTTGGGGGTTCATATCACAGATATAGCTCATAGACCTCCGTGGCATTTGTAGCCTTGTGATATGCCTAGCATGGGGAGGGGGAATTCCCCCATATCACTGGTCATCCCTTCTTGGATCCGTAAAAGCATAACACGGGGAAGACTAGAAGGCCTCCGTGGCTTTTGCAGACTCGGGGCCTGCCTAGCATAGGGAGGAAAATGCCCTCATGGCTTTGGCCGCCCCCTGATTCGTAGCTCAGTTTGCCTGAGATATTTGGAATGTGAGGTTCAAAATTATTATTTTAAGTAACATGGGACATGACGCTATTTCGGTTACCTCGATGTTTTTGGGTCAATGCGGACGTGGAAAGTATGTCACCCTTGTTACACTTTTCATTTTTTATTTATGTTTTTTATACAGCCTGGTATGATACATCTGTTGGGGCAGTTGTGGAACCCCTAGGGTCGGATCGGTGTCCCGCGCAGTAGAAAATGGGTCTAACCCACATATATCAAGCATGGGTGTATTTTAAAATATTTTTAATGAAATACTATATTCCATTACAAGTGTATATGAAAAATTTGGGGCTGAATCGGAGTCTGGAAACTCAAAAACGAAGAAAAACAAATTCGGTGCGCGTGACGCGCGCTACAGTGCCGCTCGCGAGATGGACAACTTTTTTTTTGTTTTATTTTAATTATTTTCGGCTTTCCCTAAATACTTTCAAAATACCCAAAATTAATTTTAACATCAAAACCAACATCAACACATGTTATAGAATAAAAATTAAGGTTTTCAAAATATCAAATATTTTACAAAAACATAAATGTATTCTAAATACGCACTTGCGTAAATTTTGAATCTAATCATAAACCAATTTTAGAATCCCAATAAGAAATGTCTCATGAACAATTCTAGTTTACCTAAAGATGGTCAAGTGATTCTAGAATGGTAGCCTTAGCTTTAAGCTTTTAATCTTGAGTTTTAAACTCTTATTAATTGTTCCAAGTCCAACATGAACATATTTGACATAATTACAAGTATGTCGTGTTTATACTTCTAAAGTATCCTAACATAATTTATTAGCATTATTTCAACATTAATTTATGTGATCATGCATCCAATACATATTTCATAACTTAAGAGAATTTCAAACTTACCTAGCAAGCTTGAAGCAAAGATCCAATCTTCGTCTCTTTGTTGAAATGGTGGGAGAACTTCCAAAGTGTTGCAAGCTTTTCTTCAAGATCCAACCTTAATTCCAATGCTAGCAAGCTTCACTTCAAGATCCAATTTTAATTTCTCCTAAATGAAATGTTATAGAGACATCATAAGCTTCTTTAAACACTTCTCTAACTTAAAGTTAATTTTCTCTAAGAAAATACTTGTGTATAGCTTTCACAAATTTTTACCTTGCTTAAGCTTAATTAAAATCTTCCTAAAGCTTGATATTTATAGCAAAATTTAGGCAATTTTTAATCAATAAATGTCTTACTAAACATTAGGTATGCTTAATTAAATTCATCCAAATATTCATAATTAGGTGTGACTAATCGCATTGTCTACCACTTTGATTTAAGTAAATTAAATCAAGATAATTTTTACTTAATGGATTAGTTCAATGTCTACCACTTTGATTTAATCCAATTAAATCAAGACATATGATTTACAACTATTAATACAAATTTGAAATTACCAAAATATCTTCAAATGATAGAGATATTTATGAATTTACAATTAAGCCCTTTGTGTAATTTTGAATTAATCCAATTAATCCAAATAGGTCAAAGTAAATAATCATTGTCATCCAATAACACTTGATTATCTTGGTTAATAATTATAATATTGAATATTATCTTTTATCAAAATTAATCGGCTACCCAAGTGTCCAACGAGTACACTTAATATTGGGACTCTCTAAATTCAGACACGTTCGTCATATAAGCCTAGCTAATATGTACGCAATTCGACCACCTCCGAATTCACGAAGAACACGAACGACTTTTCTGAACTATACAAATCAAGGTTATCACATATATTTAACAATCCCTCTGTCGTAGGCTATCCGAGTTGTGCTTAGGAAACATAGAATATATCGTCAAGTTTCTGAGACACACATCTCATATTGACATGTCCACGATTCTTCATAACTGATGTGATCCACCCTAGGTGATCGACTTTGACCAAAGCTTTAAGAATCGTGACTTTACTAACATGGATACCTAAACCCCTTATGATACACATACGGGCCAACAGATTCTATCTTGCTTCGCACTTGATAATTGAGTGTATCGGTCCACACCCAACGAACATCTAGAGGCCATACCATGAAAGGTTTCTGACATACATGGCATCAAAGTGTAGAAGATCTCACACAAAATCAATGATATCCTATAGTCAAAGGATTACATATGCTACTCGACTTGATAAGATTCCTATTGACGGTGGTGTGTACTTCCAAGTATTAGGAATCATATGTGAGTCATTCAGTATTCGGTCCAACCAATACCCACACATCTATACGAGCTTTCAAAGCTCATGATACATCAGGTTTAAACTATTGGAACTCCAATTCCAATATACGACATGTGCTAGTCTTCTAGGTTATAGGAATTCCACCGTATTCCAAAACCAACAACTATGAATATATTTATACTTTAAGAATAGTTTACTATAGTAATACTTATCCCAGTAATACTACAAGACTATTCTAACGTCGATGTCATTCTTAGCATATCTATACATCAATCTAATACACATAGTGACAATACCATTAATAAGGTATGAAATGAAAATGTAGTTATTTTAATAAATAATAAAATATATAATACAGTGTTTGGATTGGCGCTCCAAGCACCAACTCCAACAATGTCATTGCCAGTGCTTACGGGGATGGCCTGAGGTTGAAAATATTCCCTCGAGGTCTGTCTGAGTTGGATGGCTTGGGGCTGTATTTGTTTTACCGAGGTCATGTTATTGATTAGCACAATGAGGGATCATTCCCTTATGGCCAAGTGTTTATATCAACTCGGGGCTAAGTTACGTCCCGTTGAGGCCCTATTTCTGTGTGTTGGTGCAAGAAGATTCATTCTCTTGCGGCCAAGTGACTTAGATGGCTTGGGGTTGAAATATTTCCCTCAATGCCTCTCTTTGTCAGATTGGCTCGAGGCTGGGTTACGTCACGCCGAGGCCCTTTTACTGTGTGTTGGCGCAAAGAGGGTTTATTCCCTTGTGGCCCGATGACTTAGATAGCATAGGGTGTAAAAAGGGTTCATTCTCCTGATGGTTCATTCCCTTGCGGCAATGTGACTTAGATAGCTTGGGGTTGGAATCTTTCCCCTAATGACTCTCTCTTTCGGATCGGTTCGGAGCTGAGTTATGTCTCGTTGAGGCCCTATTGTTGTGTGTTGGCGCAAGAAGGGTTCATTCCCTTGCGACCAGGTGACTTAGATAGCATGTGTCACAATTTCTCCCTCAATGCCCTGCCTCGGGTCAGAATATTAGAGGCATGAGGTCAGAGTTTCTCCCTCATGGCCTTATTGTGAGGAGTAACAGTAAGAGGTCTGGAGTCCCCCGGGATCAGTATAGCAGGTGGTATGGGTATAGAAATTACCGTCATCAGTGTAGTTCTATAAAGACTCATTCAATCAAAATATCAAGAGGTCCGTGGTCGGGTCAGTGGTGAAAGGTTCGAAGAACATAAGGCAACAATATCCTCCAAAGGAAATTTTTCTTCAAAATTCTAAGTGTTGAAGGGTGTCGTGAGGCATCGGGCTGAAACGATGTGGGGTATCCAAAAGAGATTTCAGCCCGAGAATATCATTTCGATCTCCGGCTTCATGCACCACCATCTCACCAATCCGTTGATACTGAGAAATGAGGGACATATGTTAATGGTGGTTTTTCACCATAAGGAAGGTTCGAATACTGAGGAGGGGCATAATGAGATTATAGGCCACAAATGGATAATAAAAGCTCATGGGACTGAAGAGGTAGATAGAGTTTGGCAAAGGGATCCGACCTTGTGATACAAATGAGTTCTCCCAAGTGATGGACTTGTGGATGATGAAGCACACAGAGTGATGGATTTGGAGTATTCTGAAAGTTTGTTGAAAGATGTGGTCTATGCATGGAAACCCGACCCGATAAGGTCCATGCATGTCAACCCGACATGGTTGAGAAAGTTAGAGGGAGCTTTTACAAATATCATCATCATCGGTATGTCGATCTGATGAACGAAAATGATATCACAAGCCGACCAGTTACGAAGTCATATGATGTATGCCCTAAATGAGAAGATATTCTTCTAGAAGGCTAATGATGACAGAAGTTGATCAACAGTTCTCATTAGAGGAAGAATCTTCTAGCTATCTACAGGGCGAAACAATATCAGAGCAGTTGAATCATAAAGTGTCGCATCAACAAAGTGTGTAACAGTGGTTAAAAGGTTGTAATGATGGGTTTTTGCTGACGATGGTGGTTGAACTCAGTGGCAATACAGCTGTTTGCTGAATGGTTGGAGAAAGCAGCATGGGGGCATTGATGGCCTGGTGACGATGGCTGACATCATGGGTTAGCAGAATAGTGGATTGAGAGCCACCTATATAAAGGGATTGAAGCCTCAAATTCAAGGGTTAACAAATTTGGTATCTCACAACTCTTAGAAAAACCGAGAGTTGAAGAGTTAGTGATAGAGAGAGAAAACAAGTTAGCACCCGACCACCTGAGATTTGCACCGAGCTTGTTGTAAAACCCGATGTGCTTATTTTTGTATTCTTATATCCCAATACTTGGAGCTTGGGTCGGTCTTGACCCCGACCATGAATAAAATACACCAATTTTCTCCCGTGGACGTAGGTTCGAGCCACTCTCCGCCGAACCACGTAAACTTTGTGTTTATCTTGTTAGCCTGCTAAGTTTGTTTTGATTCCCTACTAACCAAACAAATTTATTCCCTGCTAAGTTAATTTCTCATATTACCCTTAAAATGAAAAATAATCGTCCAACATTTTTTTTTCTTCATTCCCATCCTATAATCCTTTTATTATGCATGGTTTTCATGGTAAAGGTTTACAAAGAAACTTAAGAAGGGTTGAATTGTATACGTACATGTGGTCCAAATAGTGTCATTAAACAACAAATCAACATGTTTCAACCAAATCAAAGGAAAAAACTAGAAAACTACATGCAAAACCCTAAAACATAGAAACCAGAAAAACCTGATGAATCCAAGTCGAGATAATACTCTGTCCTTAAGAACTTATTAGCCTCCGTCTCTGGTGCTTCACGGATTCGAGTTGGCTAATATTCTCCCAGGATAACTTGGTTGCTTCTTGTTCAAGGAGAACTCTTTAACAAGTATTTGAACTTGGAATATGGTGGAACTCTCTCTCAAAACAAATGGAAAACTTGACTCTTAAATTCAGATTGTCTTCTGTATATCTTAATTGGACATAGAGCCTCCTTTATAAAGGCATGAAAGGGTGCCAATGGGGCACCCCTTGGGGTGGGGTGCAACCCTACAAATGGTTGTACCCCTCTCATGCACCCATTGCATCCAAAAGACATATATATCCTTAATGAATATTTAAAGAATTTCCAACAATCCCCACAATTCTTCAAATATTCATGTAGACACTTGAGAGAGTTACCATGAACTAAAGCTGCATCGAAATAGGTAGCTTTCGCCTTGACCCTTTCCTAGTGAATGACAATCAGAATTACTTGGCAAACCAATTACCCATAGTCTTGAACTGTTCTGCCGTTGGTGTAAACCAAGACAACTGCCAACACACAGCTTTACTACGACCATTTTCCCATTCTACGGTTGTGTTCATTTCGGCCCTGAACAACGGTCCCGGATTCATCAAGTACTTTAGGGTAACCCGCCTTTAAAAGTTCCTATGGAAGCGGCCTCACTTCTTACTTGAAATAGGTGATCTATTATTAAGAGGTAATCTGTCTTTACCCCCATTAGGACTCATCTCCTAATATAGTGATCATTAAAAGCCTTAGCTTATCCTAACCAATGACAGACAGCACTCATCGTCATTATCGGAATGGGAAAGAGTACAAAACTCTTCAGTGCTTATTTTGAATTGCACAAAGTTTCAGTTGTCCCTTTTGAACCTAGATCTTGGGATCTCCAGTCAGCTAGGTTGGGTTTCCACAGTGACAATTCTTAATTTATAGGCTTCAAGCCCATTCCCCTCGATGACTTCTCAACTTGCTCTCGAGGTAAACCTTTAGTTAGTGGATCCGCTAGGTTTTCCTTCGACTTGACATAATCGATCGTTATTATGCCACTTGAGAATAGTTGACGTATGGAGTTATGTCTCCGACGTATGTGTCGAGACTTCCCATTATATATTGTATTTTGGGCTCTCCCAATAGCCGATTGGCTATCACAATGTATGCTAATCGCTGGCACCGGTTTGGGCCAACTAGGAATATCCTCCAGGAAGTTTCTAAGCCATTCTACTTCTTCCGCTATTTTTTCTAACACTATGAACTCTGATTCCATAGTAGATCGGGCAATACATGTTTGCCTCGAGGATTTCTATGACACGGCTGCATTACCAAGTGTGAAAACAAATCCACTCGTAGATTTGGAATCCACCGTATCAGATATCCAGTTAGCGTCGCTGTATCATTCTAGTACAGCAGAATATCTCTCGTAATGTAGTCCATATTTTGAAGTTTCTCTCAGATACCTCAAAACTCTTACAATGGCTTTCCAGTGATTATGTCCTGGATTGCTCGTATATCTAATAAGCCAGTTCACAGCTTGAGCGATATCTGGTCGTGTGCAATTCGTGAGATACATCAGACTTCCGATGATTCTCGAATACTCTAATTGCGATACGCTTGAACCAGTATTCTTTGATAGATGAAGAGTTAGGTCTACATGGGTTCTAGCCACACTTAGATCCCCTTTGATATATTTATCAAGTATCTTCTCAATATAATGAGTCTGAGATAAAATATATCTGTCTGATGTCCTAGAAATCTTAATTCCTAGGATTACATCAGCTATTCCCATATTTTTCATATCAAATCTGCTGGATAACATGTTTTTGGTAGACTGAATCATTTCATTATTACTACCAATTATCATCATATCGTCTACATAGAGACAAATAATGACATATCATTTTTGAGTTGATTTGGTGTACACACAGTTATCACACTCATTGGTTTTGAACCCACTTGACAATATTTCTTTGTCAAATTTCTCATGCCATTGTTTAGGTGTTTGTTTTAATCCGTACAAGGATTTTACAAGTTTGCACACCTTCTGTTCTTGTCCAGGAACATTAAACCCTTCTGGTTGCTCCATGTAAATCTCTTCATCCAATTCACCATTCAAGAATGCTGTCTTTACATCCATTTGATGTATTTCAAGACCAAATATAGCTGCTATGACTATAAGCATTCTTATCGTTGTGATACGAGTCACTGGTGAATATGTGTCAAAGTAATCAAGGCCTTTCTTTTGTCTATAAATTTTTATGACAAGTCTTGCCTTATACTTATTATTTGATCCATCCGTTTTCATCTTCCGTTTGAATATCCATTTGTAGCCCATCGGCTTACAACCTGGAGGAAGATCAACCAACTCCCAAGTATGGTTCTGTAGGATTGAATCAATCTCACTGTTAATAGCCTCTTTCCACAGAGGTGCATCCGGAGAAGAAACAACTTCTTTATAGCTTTGAGGCTCATTTTCTAACAAGTATGTCAGAAAATCGGGACCAAACGACTTAGACGTTCTAGCTCTTTTGCCACGTCTAGGCTCGATTATCTCAACATTTGCACGTTGATCTGATTCTTGGTCAACCTGATCACTGTCCTTGACAGTATCAATTGTTCTTTTGAGAGACTTTGTTCTTTGTCTTTCCTTACAAGGAAACGTCTCTTCAAAAAATGTCGCATTCCTTGACTCAATTATCATGTTCGGATTGATGTCAAGAATCTCATACTTGTGTACCAAGAATTGATACGCACTACTGTTACGAGCATATCCAATGAATATACAGTCAACAGTTTTGGGTCCTATTCTAACCTTCTTAGGTTTAGGAACCATTACTTTGGCAAGACACCCCCACACTTTTAGGTATTTGTAGGAAGGTACGAAACCTTTCCACAACTCATATGGTGTCTTGTCCAATTTTCTGTGAGGAAGCTTGTTTAGAACGTAGTTCGAGAAAAGCAAGGCTTCCCCCCACAAGTTCTGGGGTAAACCCAAACTCGTCAACATGGCGTTCATCATTTCCTTCAACGTTCGGTTTTTGCGCTCCGCAATTCCGTTCTGTTGAGGAGAATAAGGAGCAATGGTTTCGTGAATAATTCCGTGCACAGAACAATATTCACCGAATGGTGAAATGTATTCACCACCTCTATCACTCCTGATTCTTTTGATTTTCTTGCCAAGTTGATTTTCAACTTCGTTCTTATAGTGTACAAATCTCTCAATAGCTTCAGCTTTGCTCCTCATCAAGTACACATAGCAGAATCTTGTGTTGTCATCGATAAAAGTGACAAAGTACTTTTTACCGCCTCTTGTTTGCACAATATTCATGTCACACACGTCAGTGTGTACAAGTTCTAAATGTTCAAAATTGTGTTCCACATAATGAAATGATGTTCTATGCATGTTTGCTTCAACGCATGCCTCACACTTATGTTGGCTATCAATTGCAAATTTAGGTATAAGGTCCATGTTAATTAATTTACGCATGGTATCATAATTAACATGTCCTAACCTCCCATGCCATACATCTTGTGACTCAATAATATAAGCAGAAGTACTAGCTTTATTAATAGCACGATTGACAGTCATTACATTTAGTTTGAAAAGGCCCTCAGTTAGGTAACATTTTCCGACATACATATCATTCTTTGTCATTACAAACTTATCAGAAACAAATACAAGCTTGAAACCAGCCTTACTAAGGAGAGATCCTGAGACTAAGTTCTTCCGAATATTTGGAACATGCAGTACATTCTTCAACGTTAGCTCATTTCCAGATGTCATCTTCAGAACCACTGTGCCTTGTCCAACCACCTGAGAGGTAGACGAGTTTCCCATTGTCAGATGATCGCCGCCATCGACCTTTTGAACAAGGAAAACATCTTGTTATATGCACAGATATGACGAGTAGCCCCAGTGTCTACCCACCATTATCTCGGATTCCCAATTATGTTGGCTTCGGTTACCACTGCTGATAGTTCCATCTTAGAGATCTCATCAGTCAGCTGCTCTCCTTCAGTGACATGGGCCTCATTTTTCTTTTTCTTGCCCTTGTCATGAGACTTCTTGTTTCTGCAGTCCTTTGATATATGTCCGCTCTTTCCACAATTGTAGCATTTTCCCCTTGAACTTCTTGTTCGAAGAATCAGCTCCACTGTTCTTTCTCTTCTTGCTACCCTTAACACCCTCAATGATGTTGGCCTTAGACTCCATAGCCTTGTAGCTGGCCTTCTCGGACATCATGTCGTCCTCCTCGATTCTCAATCGAACACTGAGGTCTTCAAGGCTCATATGCTTCTTTTTGTGTTTCAGATAGCTCCTGAAGTCCTTCCATGATGGAGGTAACTTTTCAATTATGGCGGCAACTTGAAACATCTCCCAGAGTTTCATTCCCTCATCCAGTATTTCATGAATGATCAACTGCAGTTCTCCCAATTGAGACATCACCGTCCTTGAATCTATCATCTTGTAGTCCAGGAACCTACCCACGACAAATTTCTTTTGTCCGGCATCCTCGGTTTTGTACTTCTTCTCTAGAGATTCCCAGAGAATCTTCGCAGAAGTCATGCCTTGGTACACATTGTAAATGGTATTTTGTCAAGACCACCGAAAATGTAGTTCTTGCATAAGAAATCTTCAGACATCCAAGTTTGTTCTCGCTCTTCCTTGGCCATTTCCGATTCACCCTCCACAAGACCTGGAGGATCTTTGAGGAATTTAGCCAACTGGAGAGTTGTCAGGTAGAATAGCATTTTGCTCTGCCACTGTTTGAAATTTGTCCCACCAAATTTCTCCAGCTTTTCTCCATGAAAGACTGGTACTGTGATGTTTCTGCTAGCCATTTGTAACTGGAAAATCCAGTAGGGGTCAATTAATATACAAAAGATAAATTGCACAACGATCAACGTATGATCTTGTTCAAAGTGATATACTAGGTAACCACTTGTTGTTCTATTGGACGGTGGTTCCAATAAACACAAGTCCTTGAATTTTAACTAAAGATTCTTTAGAAAAATGAATAAACGAATATTCCCAAAGGACGAGGGGGGGTCCGGAGTAACCACTTAAGTCTCTGACCACTTAGGCTCTTTTCGCCTTTTTGACATAATATTCTTTAAACACTTTTTCAAAAGGATCTTTTAGCAATTCAAACCCAGAATTACACTTCTTCAATTGCACAAATAATATACGATATGTGTAGATATATGTGTAAGTGTCAATCAAGATTGAATGAAATTTCTTGTGTATGATTAAACTTTAAATTCTCACCCAAGTATGCAACACACAATCAATTTCAACTTTATCACTATGTGTATGCTTGTGATAATTGAACAACCTAATAATAACTTAAATCTATACTACCAAGATTAATGTGTTACGGTATATGATTTACTAAGTAAATATTAATCTAAGTTTGCAGTTTATAATAATTACAGGACGATTTCGTTAGTGTCGCGTTCGTATCTACGTTCGAACGAGACTGTCCAGTGTGTGTGCGTTCGTGTTGCGTTTGACAACTCGTTCGAACGAAGTGTTTCCAGAGAGTTCACGTTCGAGTAGCGTTTGATAACGCGTTCGAACGGAATGATTCCAGAGAGTTCATGTTCGTATAGCGTTCAAAAACGCGTTCGAACGGAATGATTCCAGAGAGTTCACGTTCGTATAGCGTTCGAAAACGCGTTCGAACGAAATGAATCCAGAGAGTTTGCGTTCGAGTTGCGTTTAGTACGCGTTCGAACATTCTTAGGCAGAAGGCTTGCGTTCGAGTTGCGTTTGAAGACGTGTTCGAATGTTTTTACGAAATTTCAGATTTAAGCCTTCGCGTTCGTCGGGTGTTCGAACTCCCTACGGGTTTTTCATGCACAGTTCGTATTTTTCCAGAAAATTTCTAACCTAGCATGCGAATTACTATCTAACAACACTAGTGCAATAAGTTCTTAAGATTGTGGTCCAAATAGTGTCATTAAACAACAAATCAATATGTTTCAACCAAATCAAAGGACAAAACCAGAAAACTACATGCAAAACCCTAAAACATAGAAACCAGAAAAACCTGATGAATCCAAGTCGAGATAATACTTTGTCCTTAAGAACTTATTAGCCTCCGTCTCTGGTGCTTCACGGATTCGAGTTGGCCAATATTCTCCCAGGATAACTTGGTTGCTTCTTGTTCAAGAAGCACTCCTTAACAAGTATTTGAACTTGGAATATGGTGGAACTCTCTCTCAAAACAAATAAAAAACTTGACTCTTAAATTCGGATTGTCTTCTGTATATCTTAATTGGACATAGAGCCTCCTTTATAAAGGCATGGAAGGGTGCCAATGGGGCACCCTTTGGGGTGAGGTGCAACCCTTCAAATGATTGTACCCCTCTCATACACCCATTACATCCAAAAGATATATATATTCTTAATGAATATTTAAAGAATTTCCAACCGCCTTACAAGAATTTTTAGAATCTTTGACACGATTCTTTGTCTCTTGAATTCTCTTCGTTGAATCATTGAGTTCTTTTGACCATCAAAGTGACAGGACCGATCCGGAAATTTAACTCAGAGGGGCTTAGTACAAGTGTTTATGAGAAAAAAAAAGTCTAGGGCAAAATGTTAGCAAACTTGAAACAGTAACACCAAAATAGATTAGAGATTAGAGATTTAGGATAATTTTGCGTTGAAATCCAAAACTTTTCATCATGATCAAATATAAGAATATAGACTCATTATTATTATTATTTTTATAACATCTTAATTACATTTATTGGTAATAAAATGACAGCACTTTTAGCACTTTTTTCTTAACGAGAAAAAAAAAAAGAGATTAATTTTTTCAAGATATGAGCAATAGAGACTAAAAGGGATTAATTATATATAAGAAATTAAATATTAAAAATGATATTAAAATCATCCAAAATTTGTTAATAATGTGTATCTAAATGTTTGTCTTTTATAATTTTTTTACCACTTTATTTATTACAAATGTTTAATAAAGGGCTTAAGCCCTCCTGGACCCAATGTGTGGGTCTCTAACGATGACCCATACAAAATACAGAATAAAGGTTCTAAGATTTATCGGAATCTTGATTATGTGGTGCATCTTAACTTAAATACTTTTTTCTTGAAAAGAGAAAAATTTAGAGTTTGGGAATATAAGGTCAAAAAAAAGCTTTCTTCAACGTGTACTGTTCACAGTATCTATCTATATTATTATTCACGATCATTACTCGTAGTTACTCTTTATTTTTACTTCATTACGTAAAAGTCATTACAATGCATTTCGGATCATATATATAGGCAATCTTTATAACATTCTAAGACACCATCATTAATTTTTCTTAGCACATTCATGCCCAAATCATTTTCGTGTCCTATAGTTTTACTAGTCAGATTAATTAATAAATAGGCCACACTACAAGAAAATAGACCTTTAGCGTCGAAAAATTTCGTCGTTAAAAGTCAAAATTTTGACGCTAAAGGTCTTTTGCGTCGAAATAAATTTTTGACGCGAAAGCTTGGTCGAGGAAGGTATTTAACGTCAAAAATCGATTTCGATGCTAAAAATATATCTTCAGTGACGAAATGTTTTGACGCTAAAAGTACTTATCTTTAACTTTAGCGACGAAATTTTTCGACGCTAAAGGTGAAAATAGTAAAATAAAATTAAAAATTCGTTAAAATTAAAAAATTTCTAATAATAAAAAAATTGACATTAAAAAATAATTTCAAACCAATTTCGTTACAAAAATAATTAAATTTTTAGAAAATATAAGAACATCATTATAAATTTGTTATAAAAAAAATTGTAATAATGATATCTTTATTGATATAAAAATAAAATTACAAAATTTATCATAATAAAAAAATATAAAATAATAAATAAAATGATAAAATGTAATTTTCTATATATTTTCTCCATCTTCACTTTCATATTCTTCATCTTCTTTTCATTTTCATTTTCTTCACCATCTTCATCACCACTATTTCTTCATCTTCTATTGTCACGACCCCCTCCCTAGAGCGGGCCCAACCCTAGAAAGAGGTTCGTAGACTTCTTTAGCTCGAGCATTCTATATGACAATCAACCACTCAAATGCACAAAATATTACATCACTTATTACAAATCCAAACAGTATACACGACTGTTGTGATTTACAACACAAAATTAAAGAAATAAATACAAAGGTGACACAAATGTCTGGTCCAACCCGAAATATACAACTGTGGCACGTGGATCCAAATCTGGTACTGCTACTACTGAACAGACGGACTACCTGAAATGTTAGGGGAAGGGGGGGGTGAGCTTAAAAAGCTCAGTAAGTAAACACTCATTCTCTCAACATGACCTCACCAACAAAATATGGTTATATATAAACATATTTATATCTGTATGAAAATATCATATAATATAATATCATTACAACAAACATCCCACCTCAACAGTACCAACATCCATCAAACATGGCTGCTACTACTCCGTCTAGTATAACAGAGGATTTAAATATACTCAATGAGGAAGCCCCCGTACTCCCCCATATCAAAACCAATGGAAGAGTCCTCAATGACAACTTCCAAGGTTTCCAACCATATCAACTCGTAAAATGTGAGTAAAATGTACTCAATGAGGAAGCCCCCGTACTCCCCTATCAAAACCAGTAGGAGAGTACCTCAATGACAACTCCCAAGGTTTTCTATCATCTCATCTCATCTGATGTATCACATCTCATCTCATCTGATGTATCATCACATCTCATCTCATCTCAAATCCGACCACTATTATACCAAACCCGGCAGCATATCACAACAACACACATCATCCATACAATCACATCTCACATCCAATCCAAAATCTCATCTCAATAATATGATTCATATTATCATACTTTCAATATCTCAATATTATATCTCCACAATATATATATATATATAAATATATATATATAAATATATATATAATATACCATTATATTTATATATACCGACTCTCACAACAACCATCAAACATCAAACAATATGTTAAGAGAATCACCACAGAGTGTACTTACCTCGATTCACGCAAAAGTCAATAACGATTATCAGCCCGAAATTCCAAACAACTAAGCTGAGAAGAAAAACAGCAACGAACGGCTCCGGAACTAATTAGAATGCTCAGCGAGGCAAGCGGGCCCCACAACAAAGATCGGGCCCCACCACCAAAAAGCGGACCCCAACAACCAATACTTTCTACGGTGAATATATATATCAAAACGCTCGAAATTTCGAGAGCAATAATCTGATGCGATCGGATCGTCGATCCAACGGTCGGATCTCAACTTCCAATACAAATCCCGAATTACCGGTAGTTATAACACGGAAAACAACCCAAACGATGTCGGATCGGGAAGTGACCACTGGCGTTGGAAAGGTCTCGGCCTGAAAAGTGCTCACTCGCCGGAGGTGGCCGTCAGAAGTGGCCGGAGACGGCCGGAAATTGCAGAAGAAGCTGCGACGTGGCGTCCTGGTCTGGCGGCGCGTGGAGGCGCGTCCGGCGGCCTTTGGACTCGATCTTGGTGGCGACGGAAAGCTGACGGCGGCAGCTACACGGTGGTCCGGCGCGTGGATGAAGGCGGTCGACGGTGACACGGCAGCGACGCTTCAAAGTTTTGGCGAGGAAAAGAAAGAAATAGGAGAGAGAGAAAAGGAAATTATTGCTTCTGCTATCTATTATAATTTTATTTCGTAAGCCCCATCTGCTGTCTCTCTCTCTCCTCTTATAATGTTAAAAAAAAACAAAACTCAATTATTTTTTATTATTTAGTGTCTGCCAGCTAAACATCTGTCACGATTCTCACAATCTACCCACCTTACAAAAATTTCGTCCTCGAAATTTCTAAATCCTCAAATAGATCTGGATATTTCTCCTTCATATCCTTTTCCAATTCCCAAGTTGCCTCTCGAATATGATGATTAGTCCACAAGACCTTTACAAGAGGAATCTGTCTGGATCTCAACTCTTGGACCTTTCGTTCTACAATCTTCACAGGCTTTTCTTCATAAGTCATATTCTCACTCAACTCGACCGGTTGGTTTTCCAGGATATGAGTAGGATCTGGTACGTACTTTTTCAGCATCGACACATGAAATACATTATGAATCCTTTCTAACTCCGGTGGTAATGTCAGACGATAAGCCACCTTGCCCAATCTCTCCAATATCTCGTAAGGACCAATATAGCGGGGTGCTAACTTTCCCTTTCGACCAAATCTCAAAATTCCTTTCCAAGGAGAGACTTTCAAAAAGACTCTATCCCCCACTTGTAATTCAAGGTCTTTCCTCCTACGATCGGCATAACTCTTCTGTTGACTCTGCACCTCTAACAGCCTAGATCGAATCAGCCTGATTCTTTCTGATGTCATATTAATCAATTCTGAGCCATGAACCTGTCTATCTCCAACTTCCCCCCAACAAACAGGGGTTCTACACCTCCTCCCATACAATGCCTCAAATGGAGCCATACCGATACTTGCTTGAAAGCTGTTGTTGTAGGCAAACTCTATCAAATGAAGGTGACCATCCCATCCTCCAGCAAAAGTCAAAACACATGATCTCAGTAGGTCCTCCAATGTCTGAATAGTTCGCTCTGACTGTCCGTCAGTCTGAGGGTGGAATGCTGTGCTCAAAGTAATCTTCGATCCCATCGACTTCTGGAAACTCTGCCAAAAACGAGAAGTAAATCTGGCATCTCTATCTGATACAATTGTTGTCGGTACTCCATGTATCCGCACAATCTGCTCCACATACAGTTCTGCTAGTCTCTCTGGTCCCCATGTAACTCGAATCGGTAGAAAATGAGCAGACTTAGATAATCGGTCCACTATCACCCAAATTGCATCGAAACCCTTCCGTGTCCTCGGTAATCCAACTACAAAATCCATTGCAATATTCTCCCATGGCCACTCAGGTATAGGTAGAGGCTGGAGTAACCCGGCTGGATGTTGGTGTTCTGCTTTGACTTGCTGACAAATCAAGCACCGAGATACAAACTCTGCAATATCTCTCTTCATTCCTGGCCACCAATAATTCTTCTTCAGATTTTGATACATCTTGGTGCTCCCAGGATGCATATTATAAGGAGCATCGTGGGCCTCATCCAAGATTTCCCGTTTGAGCGATCCCGAATGTGGTACCACAACTCTATCACCCAAAAGTAATACATCCTCTGAACTCAATCTGAAGTTAGAAGTTTCCCCTCAGGAATCTCCGCTCCTCTCCATTTCCCACACTGATCATCCTCGCTCTGGGCTGTTTTAAGTCTATCCAATAATGTAGGTCGAACCTTTATATGAGCAAGAAGGCCTGCTCCGACAGATATTCCAAAGGTCAATCGTAACTCCGCTAGCTCCTCGAACATCTTCTGTCTGACTCTTAGAAACTGTAATTCACCCACATTTTCCTACTTAGGGCATCAGCAACAACATTGGCCTTCCCTGGATGATAATTATAGTGCAATCGTAGTCACTAAGGAATTCCATCCAACGTCTCTGTCTCAAATTCAACTCCTTTTGAGTGGGAAGATATTTCAAACTCTTATGATCAGTAAAAATCTCACACTTGGCACCATATAAGTAATGTCTCCAAATCTTTAAAGCATGAACAATTGCTGCCATTTCCAAATCATGAGTAGGATAATTCTTCTCATGGGTCTTCAATTGTCTCGAGGCATAAGCGATCACCCTTCCATGTTGCATCAGAACACAACCTAACCCCTGATGTGATGCATCAGTATAAACCACATATCCATCAAGTCCGGAAGGTAAAGTAAGTACTGGTGCAGTAGTTAATTTCTCTTTCAGAGTTTGGAAGCTCCTCTCACAATCATCAGTCCACACGAACGGTATCTTCTTCCTTGTCAGCTGTGTCATTGGAGCAGCAATAATAGAGAAATCTTGTATAAATCGACGGTAGTAGCCTGCTAATCCCAGGAAACTTCGAATCTCAGTCACTGTTCTCGGTCTCTCCCATCTCAGAACTGCTTCAACCTTTTGTGGATCAACATAAATACCTTCTCCTGTGATGATGTGTCCCAGAAATACCACTCTATCCAGCCAAAATTCACATTTAGAGAACTTGGCATAAAGTTGTTCTCTCCTCAAAATCTCAAGTATCAATCGAAGATGTTGCTCATGGTCGATCTGAGAAGGCGAATACACAAGGATGTCATCAATAACTACAACAATACAGATACAATTTATATATATATAAATAATAAAATATACATAATTAAAACCATTCATCAAATCCAGAATGCTGCATCATTAGTAAGTCCAAACGGCATACTAAAAATCATAGTGTCCGTCTGTTCGAAGCAGTCTTGGGAATATCTGCATCCCGAATCCTCATCTGATGATACCCCGATCGAAGATCAATTTTTGAGAACACCGAAGCTCCCTGAAGTTGGTCAAATAAATCGTCAATTCGGGGTAACGGATACCGATTCTTGATAGTCACCTTATTAAGCTGACGATAATCTATACACAATCTTAAGGTGCCATCTTTCTTCTTCACAAACAACACTGGTGCTCCCCAGGGTGAAACACTAGGCCGAATAAATCCTCGATCCAACAGTTCTTGCAACTGTTCCTTCAGCTCCTTCATTTCTGCTGGGGCCAAACGATATGGTGATATGGAAATAGGAGTAGTACCTGGAATTAGATCCACAGTGAATTCTAGATCTCTACGAGGTGGCAACCTTGGTAACTCATCAGGAAAGACATCCTGATACTCACTCACAACTGGAATATCTGCTATCCGAATCGATTCCTCTTTTTCCACCGTAATGATACTTGCTATAAAACCCTTACACCCCCTGTCTAATCATCCTACAAGCTGACATGGCAGAAATGATGGGCACCACAACCTGATTACAATCACTGACCACCTTAAACTCTCCACTATTTGACTTAAACCGTACTTCCTTTTTGCTGCAATCATAATAACTGCTCCATGAGTGGTCAACCAATCCATTCCTAAAATCAAACCAAAGTCCTCCATTTCTAACGGGTAAAGTATAACTGGTAGTTGTCTCGCCTCAATCTCAATACTTAATCCCCTAAATACCGCATCTATTCTAATGTCCTTCCCCGAAGGAAGACTCACAATCAAAGATACTTATTAGTCTCCGGTACACTATTCAGACAAGGAATACAACTAGTAGCAATGAATGAATGCGTAGAACCCGTATCAAATAAAGCTCGAACGAATATACCTGATATCCGCACCGTACCTGATACAGTACCACCATCTTGTGCCTCGTGCTCTGTCATAGCGAAGACTCGTCCCCTATCAACACCAGGTGCAGTATGAGCCTGAGATGTCTGTCCTCTACCACCATCCAATCCACTCAACGTTCCCCTGCCTCTGTTCTGTGTGAAACCCGAACCTCGTCCACGACTACCATAGGAACTTGTCCCTCTACCACGTCCTACAGTCGGCTCAGCTCCCCGAGATCCACCTCTGATAGGACATTCTCTAGCTAAATGTCCAGGCTGCTGGCATTCATAACACATCTTCCTCTGGTACATTGCATACTAATATGACCTTCCTGACCACAGTTATAACATCGACGAGGGCCAGTAGGCCGAGATGCCACACTCACAGCACTCTGATCAACAGATGGCACTGGGCCTCTGCTCTGAACCTGCTCCGTCTGACCCCTACGAAACTGTCCTCTGAAAGGTGCACTCTGCGTGCCTCTCGGTGGTAACCCGCTGTGAGTCGGCTGTGGAGGATACTGTCTACTGTTAGATCTACCACGTCCTCCTTCAGAAACCTCATTTCGCCCCTCTTCCTGCTCTCTTGAAAGGCAGCTCTATTTTCTTTCTCAATTTTGATGTCACTTTCCGCAATCATGGCTCTGTCAACCAATTCTGTGTATGGCAGTTTTTCCCAAATCGAAATTCTCGATCTGATCTGCTGTCTCAATCCACTCTTGAATTTCTCACATTGTCGTCCTCACGTCGTACCAATTCTGGATAGTAACGAGATAAAGAAATCATCCGTCTCTCATATTCCATCACTGTCTCCGTCGGTCCCTGAACCATGTGTTCGAACAGACGACGCTGCTCAATACGATAAGCATACGGAAAGTACTTCTCATTGAAGGCTTCTTCGAACATATCCCATGTGATAAACTGAGGTCTTTCAGGTCCATCAGTTCTCCAAAAGTCAGGGGACCTCAATCTGTTTATCAGTACGGTCTCAGTATGCTTCCACCACCTCTTTGCTTCTCCTCTCATAAAAAAAGTGGCAAATCTAACCTTCTCTTGATCAGTCAAATCCAACACCCTGAATATATGTTGAATGTCATCTTTCCATTTTTCTGCAACTAGGGGATCAGCCGTATCCTGAAACTGTGGAGGCCTCAAATTAAGAAATTGATCCAGTTTGCTCGTGTTACCACTGCTGCTCGCTGGTACATTACTTGTTGGCCCTCTGGTAGCCATCTGTGCAACTACATCGATTAATCTTCCAATACATTTTCTAAATGTGAGGCTGTCGGGGGAACTGAATGGGCAGCAGAGGTCACATTAGGTACAACTGCAGGAACATCATCAGGTGCAGCTACTGGAATAGCAGTGGGGACAGCTGCCGAAACTACTGGAGGTGCAGGTCTAGAACCTTCACCAATCTCAAAAACAGGTGGAATACCAGATGAAGCTACATCTGATACATGATCTACAGGCAGAATCTGGGGTCTCTCAATACCTATACTCGACATCCTCACAAATCGTCGAGCTCTCCCTCTCCCGCGTTGAGTACCAGTTCCACGGCCACGACCAGACATTTTCCTACAAACAAAAAGCTACACCATTAATACCCCCTCTAATGCAATATGTCTACAGAACCTATAAACCTAGGCTCTGATACCAAATCTGTCACGACCCCCTCCCTAGAGCGGGCCCAACCCTAGAAAGAGGTTCGTAGACTTCTTTAGCTCGAGCATTCTATATGACAATCAACCACTCAAATGCACACAAATATTACATCACTTATTACAAATCCAAACAGTATACACGACTGTTGTGATTTACAACACAATATTAAAGAAATAAATACAAAAGGTGACACAAATGTCTGGTCCAACCCGAAATATACAACTGTGGCACGTGGATCCAAATCTGGTACTGCTACTACTGAACAGACGGACTACCTGAAATGTTAGGGGAAAGGGGGGTGAGCTTAAAAAGCTCAGTAAGTAAACACTCATTCTCTCAACATGACCTCACCAACAAAATATGGTTATATATAAACATATTTAATCTGTATGAAAATCATATAATATAATATCATTACAACAAACATCCCACCTCAACAGTACCAACATCCATCAAACATGGCTGCTACTCCGGGTCTAGTATAACAGAGGATTTAAATATACTCAATGAGGAAGCCCCCGTACTCCCCCATATCAAAACCAATGGAAGAGTCCTCAATGACAACTTCCAAGGTTTCCAACCATATCAACTCGAAAATGTGAGTAAAATGTACTCAATGAGGAAGCCCCCGTACTCCCCCATATCAAAACAAACCAGTAGGAGAGTACCTCAATGACAACTCCCAAGGTTTTCTATCATCTCATCTCATCTGATGTATCATCACATCTCATCTATCTGATGTATCATCATCTCATCTCATCTCAATCCGACCACTATTATACCAAACCCGGCAGCATATCACAACAACACACATAATCCATACAATCACATCTCACATCCAATCCACAAATCTCATCTCAATAATTATGATCTCATATTATCATACTTTCAATATCTCAATATTATATCTCCACAATATATATATATATATATATATATATATATATATATAATATACCATTATATTTATATATACCGACTCTCACAACAACCAACAACACAACCATCAACATCAAACAATATGTTAAGAGAATCACCACAGAGTGTACTTACCTCGATTCACGCAAAAGTCAATAACGATTATCAGCCCGAAATTCCAAACAACTAAGCTGAGAAGAAAAACAGCAACGAACGGCTCCGGAACTAATTAGATGCTCAGCGAGGCAAGCGGGCCCCACAACAAAGATCGGGCCCCACCACCAAAAAGCGGACCCCACAACCAAATACTTTCTACGGTGAATATATATATCAAAACGCTCGAAATTTCGAGAGCAATAATCTGATGCGATCGGATCGTCGATCCAACGGTCGGATCTCAACTTCCAATACAAATCCCGAATTACCGGTAGTTATAACACGGAAAACAACCCAAACGATGTCGGATCGGGAAGTGACCACTAGAGTTGGAAAGGTCTCGGCCTGAAAAGTGCTCACTCGCCGGAGGTGACCGTCAGAAGTGGCCGGAGACGGCCGGAAATTGCAGAAGAAGCTGCGACGTGGCGTCCTGGTCTGGCGGCGCGTGGAGGCGCGTCCGGTGGACTTTGGACTCGATCTTGGTGGCGACGGAAAGCGGACGGCGGCAGCTACATGGTGGTCCGGCGCGTGGATGAAGGCGGTTGACGGTGACACGGAAGCGACGCTTCAAAGTTTTGGCGAGGAAGAAGAAAGAAATAGGAGAGAGAAAAGGAAATTATTGCTTCTGCTATCTATTATAATTTTATTTCGTAAGCCCCATCTGCTGTCTCTCACTCTCTCTCTTATAATGTTAAAAAAAAACAAAACTCATTATTATTATTATTTAGTGTCTGCCAGCTAAACATCTGTCACGATTCTCACACATATTTCCCTACAAAAAAATAAAAATAAAACATTGGATGTTAACATAAAATATAAAAAATGAAACAAAATACTTAGAGGGAAAAAGAATTTTAAAGAGGAAATAAGATTACGAGAGAAAGAAAGTGAGAATATGAGAAATGAAAGATCAAATAAATTTATAGGGAAAAAATAACATTTAACGACGAAAGCTTATTTCGTCGCTAAAAGTTCTCAAATAGTGGGAATTATTTCCGCCAAAATTTTGATCTTTAGCATCGAAATTTTTGACTTTTAGCGTCGATTATTCGTCGCTAAATGCAAAAAATTTAATTGTAATTTTATTAAGCGATAAATTCAAATTTTAGAATGCGGGAAATTGAAAATTTTAAATAGCGTCGAAATTAAAACTCGACACTAAAGGTCTACAATTTAGCATCGAATCAATTGTTCGACGCTAAATGATATTATTTTTTTAATATTAAAAAAAACTCCCGCCTTCTAAAATTATTCTTAAATTTTTGACATTTAGCGTCTAATTTTATTTTTCAATGCTAAAGGTTCTAACCTTTAGCGTCGAAATAAAATTTTGACGCTAAAGGTTTTACTCTTTAAAGTCGAAAAAATGTTTTGACGCTAAAGGATCAACCCTTTAGTGTATTTAATTTCGACGCTAAATGTGCAACATTTTAACGTCGAATTTCAATTTCGACGTTAAAGGGTAGACTTTCAGCGTCGAAAGAGATTTTCGACGCTAAATGATCTATTAGCGTCGAAAAAAATTTGACACTAAAGGTCCATTTTCTTATAGTGCCAATTTAATATTGATAATGATGTCGATATATATATAACTATTAATCAATATTAATATCAAACATCAATTTTGACTATAAAAAGCACCCAGTGAATCAATGGCTGTCCTTGCAAAAGTAGTTTCACTGGGGCATTATTTTTATATACTCCCTATAAAAAGCATATAATAAATAATATTTTCTTTTGTCAATAAAAAATTCAACTTTAAATTCTACATTAACAACTTTAAAGGTGATAGCTTGACTGAAATATTTAATGTAAAGTTTATTATAGAATGCATAAGACCCGGCCATCTCGTATTGCACTCCAGGTTTTTGCAAATTATTAGTCGACCCGCACTTGCGTTATTACCTTTTATTTATTTTATTTTAGTAAGCTAAGATATTTTATCCTACCTAATATTCAAGTATGTCGATCATTTATACCATTTCATACTCGTCCTCTTCTTCTCTCTCAATCTGTCTACAAAAATAAAATAAATTTTGTAATGTAATAGTGGTGTAAGGTTCGGCCCAACTAATCAAATATTATTCGTTTTGGCAGTTCAAGAATTGGTCTAGTAACCTGATCCTCTCGTCTCTCGCGATTTTGCTCTTAGCATATGCCAAGCCCAACCATGCCCTCAGGCTCCTCACGGTTTTATTTTTAGAATAAGCCAAGTCCACCCAAAAATCATATAATTAGTTGAGAAAAACTCTTATTTATAAGTACATTCACAAGCTCTATCTCAAGTATTGTTGGATATTATAATCCACCCCTTAGGGCCTAACGTCCTCGTTGTGAAGTTAGTTTTGATACCATTCATATGGATTGGCCCAACTAGTAAGATATTGTCTATTTTGACAACCCAAAGATCGTCCCAACACACTAACCACTCAGGATTTTATTCTTTACATAGGCCAAGTCCACATAAAATACCTCTAATTAGTAGGTGAAATCTCTTATTTATAAACACGTGTCCAAACTCTCTCGAAGCGATGTGAAATATTACAGGTGGTACACATCACAGATATAACAACCCAATAATATCTTGCCACACGTGCTAAAATAATTAATAAATAAATAAATAAATAATAGTTATATTTAATACAACTCGGCCTATTATATATTTATTAATTGGTGATATCGTGTCTATGCATAATGATACAAAAAAATTACTCATTTACAACGTGAATATGATGGCGGCCAAGGTAAACGAAAGGGAAAATAAAATAATATAACTCATTTGGGTTTCACGATTTATCAAAGATTCAAGCAATTTAACTGGATTTTTTCTTTTATTGCCTCGACTTTCTGTGCAATCTATAAAATGGATCATTCTAACACATACTCAAAAGTTAACATTGAGTCAATTAATTATTCTGAATCAATGAGATACTATCTCACTAACACTTTCTTGACATATTTAACCAAATGTGCATATGGTTCCTGTGGAGAAATAACATTTTGATTGTTTCGCTGTAATAATATATGTTGCATTTATTGTGTATCATGTTAATTGACGAGGTTGAAACATATGCTTTTGTATTAATTACTCTTCTTTAATAGAAGTATGATAGTTCATTTTTTTTAATCTTTTTTAAAAGGTAAAGAGGTGGGCATATTTTAAATTTAATTTTTCTCATTTATTTCTTTCAAGATTCAAATCAAAATAGTAAATCAATTATAATTATTTGAAACCACCAGCCTTCTAATTCCTTTCTCCGGAATTAATTAAGGACTATATTTTTAAAATTGTGCGTATTTCCTTAATCCTTTTATTATATTTTTAAAAATTGCCACATCCAAGAATTTTTCATGCCGTACGGAGGATATATTTATTATAACTTGCAAAATGAAACCTTCCATTTGGTAGAGCTTGGAAAGTTCTGAAAAACTGAGAATGAATATATGTATATAGAGTGTTGATCTAATATGGATCTTTTAATTTATTAAATTAATGGACGCATTAAAAAACATGGAAAATACGGATTTCAATACAATATTATTTATCTTTTAGTATATTGAAATCTGTATTTTTCCTGTCTATTTGTGTGTCCATTAACTTAATAAGTTAAGTGATCATTCATTAGATCCATATATATGCGCGATAAAATTTGATGCGAACGCCCAATATATGTGTGCGCGCTTGAGAAAGTACATATACTTTCCACTTCAGGAAATTAAAAAAATAAAAAAGACAGTATTATTGTCTCCTCTTTGATCCACATATGTTCAACAAAAGAACTTAAAGGCGACAAATTTCTTTACACCTTTATTACGATAGGAGTAATCCAATTAATAATTCTTAATATATAGTTGTATATGAAATACATCTAAATATGATTATGATTTAATAATATATAAATATATATATGTATATATATGAAATAGATCTAAATATAACACAAGAGAGTACTTAATTCCATTTATCCTCGAGTATGTCTTTGTTCATAGCACGTTTAGTACAAACCAATTTTAATCCAGAGATGGTCAGAGAAATCACGAGATAGAAACATAAGCATATGCGAATTCATTATACAAAAGTGCTAAAAGGAATCAAATGCAATCATCCGAATGTAAAGCTATGGTTTCATTGGATGCAATTAAGGCGACCACTTGCTTCATCAGCATGCTTATAGATTCCAAGTGGAGAATAATTAAATGTCAGTAGACCAACAAAAACTGGATGATTGGTTTAAATGACCTTAATCTTCAGTGAAGGGTTATTTGACTACAATGTTAGGTAAAACTGGCGATTGTTAATCATATCATTTTGTCAAGAACTCAAGTTGCAATAGGAAAATATAACTACTTTAAGAAAAATGCTTTAGTTTGTTAACTGAACACGTAAGAGATATAACTTCAGATTTCAACAGTTTGAAGTCGCAATACTAATTCTTTTTTTTTTTTCTTTTTTTTAAATAATAATAATATAATTAATAACCTCTAGGCGGGCGAAGCATAAAAAACAAAGCTCTTATATCCCAACTAGATTTTTTACTAATTTTTCCTATATGTGAGCTACAGTATTTTTACTTAGGTTTTTGTGTGAGTGTGTATGTGAATTGTAGTGAGTAAGTACCTAAGGAAACCA